>VXBT01012517.1:376309-399913 GCA_013400235.1 Oriolus oriolus
AGTCCCGTGGATGTGGCCTGTGGGGTTGGGGGTTCCACAGCTGGGCCAGTTTGTGTAGTGGAGGATGGGTGTTTATTGCCTCTGACCAGAGGTTACACCATGCACCCGAAACCTCCTCTTCCCCCCTCGGCAGGGGGGGGCAGTCTGTGTAAACCTGGGTTCTGTGAGCTGTGCTCTCCCCCCACCCCAAACTCAGCGCAGCTGGTGACTTTGGCCTTTTGTGGATGCATACCTTCCCCTCCACCTGAGATGACTGAACAATAGGTTTCCCTTTATCAGCAGTTTGACTTTCAGTTCAAAGTCCCAGTCTTCAGGGAAGCTTCTTCGGTTGTAGCTTCTTTATAATGAGCAAAACTTTATATCAATGTTTGAGTCATGAACTATTTTCAGTCTCTGACACCACCCTACTAAATTTTGTTCCCAGTTTATCCTCATTAAAGCAACAAGAAACAGATATTCAGTGTGATCGACACGTGACCCTGGGTGCTTGCAACGAATTGATCGGGTGCACTGCACACCAAAGCACACAATTTTGTCTTCATGTTTTTCTTCCAGTATCTCTTTCAAATAGTACTTGCACCATAAAATTGAGTGATACTGGCTGAATATAACCCAAAGTACAGATGTAATTTGGTGTAGTCATTGAATGTGGTGATCACCAGGGTAGCTCAGACAGCAGTGCTGAACTATGGGCATGTGGCAGACGGTGACGTCAAAAGGGAGGGCTTTTGGACAAGTTTGGAATAACCTGCTCACCAAGGAACTTGCTTTGTTACACAGTCAGTTAGCAGAAGGTTTGCCCTTGAAAGTGAAAAAGAAAGCCTGTACTTTACAGTCCAATTTAAAGCTTTTGTAGGTTTTGCTAGTCTGTCGTAAGGTGGATCGACTCGTTTGTTGTTGGGATGTAGGTCACCCACTCTGTGGGGTTCTCTTTAAAGGCCTATCATGGAATTGGATTGCTGTGGGATGAGCCTTACTCTCAACTGCAAGGTTCAAAGCAGACTATTTGACCTCAATGTCTATCTGTAGGTTTGTGGGATCAGAAATCCAAAATCAAATATATCCTTGAATAACACCTTTAGCCTGAGAATTATCTGTTTTTGTTCTTCCATTCTTTAAAATACAACAAAGGGGAAATCAGCAAGAACACCCTTTTCACTTTTTTTTTTAACTGTTACATATATCTCAACTCATTCTTCATCAATGTGCCTGCTGACTATAAGTTTTTCTTTAATATGGGTGGCAACATACATGTTTTCTCTAGATACCAGCTTTTACAGCAGAAAATCATGCATGAAAAGTCTTCCGATAAGATAAAACCAAAATGTAGGACTGAGATGATGATATATTTGTCAGTCATCAAAAATGCATGCTGGCAGAGAAACTACAACACTTACTGCAAACACTAACAGTATATAAGCTAACTAAAAATCCGCAAATTCTGCCTGTGTGCACTCTTAAGAAACTATTATGTTTTATACAATTTTTATATTTTAAAAAATATAAAATTATAAATTAGGTTTTTAAAATTGTTTTTTGTAATGTTTATTTTATAGTTGTTATATTTTTAATGTCTCCGTAGAAATCATCCTTTTTAGGGCAATGTCTGTTATATTTGAATGTCATTTGTCGTTCTGACGTAAACCTTTTCACACAAAACTTTTTAATCCTGCTTGCTACTTTTCACTTACTGGAATTAGTGCCACTAAATGGAACTACTCTGCAATTACAGTTCTTATTATTTATCTGAGTAGTATCCTTTTTTTTTTTCTTGTCAGTGTTGAAAGCTTATTAAAAACAGCAAAAAGCCCTCAAGTCTTAAGAAATTAACTTAGGTCATAATTATCTTTACCTTTCTTTGAGCTATGTTAAAACCTCTCTTCTGAAAACTTTTATGATGCAAATACACTACCTGCATATCCATTTTGCTGAATTCTAGATTTTGAAAATGTGTACCTATGAATGAGACTTTTTTTTTCTCTGTTTCTATGTACAGCCAAGTTTCCTCTTGGAAAAAAAAAAAATCTTTAATATGATCTATGTATGTCTTGAATCGGAAATTTGAATCATCCTGGGAGCAAATGCTATTCTTCTGTTCATTTGTTTTAAGTGCCCTTTTTCTAGATATTGAATTTTGGTAGCTTCTGTAAGCCTGTAGTTGTTCTACACAGTGTATAAATAGAAGTGCTGGCTGTGTGGATTTAAAAGACACTCATACTACTGAGATGAATGTTAAATTTTCTATCTTTTCATCTGATTCCATAGATCTTTATTTGGACTCCTACATGAGCAAGGACTGTTGGAGTAAACCCAGTATGTAACATACAGAGAATTACAGTGTTCTATCAATCATAATTTTGTTTCTTGCTAGCACTAATTGCAGTCATTATAGTGTAGTGGCATATTCATAATTCCATAACCCAAGAAGGTTAGTGAAAATCCTCAGAAATCTGAGGGCTGCCTCTGGTTTTGCATGACCATTTTGATTTACCATATGGTTCGGCATATAAAAGGTACTTAACACCCTTCAAACTTCATTTTGCCATTTTATACATAAGCACTACGATGCAGACTTAAATTACACAGTTGCATGCTTTTTGTAATGGACCCTCTGCCTCATTCTTGCTGTGGTCCAGAAATCCTGGGAATCAGTGGGACTCCCCCGCCTTAGTCAACTGGAGCAGCGTGACTTTATGTGGTGTTTCCCTGCATTTGAGACTGTGCTTGGCAAACAGAAATGCTTTTGCCATGTATATTTTAACCTAAAAATAAAGCCCTTTTCCTCATGCTTTGATATTTTATGATTGGTGTAAAGATAACAGAGTAGATTATTGATTTTAACATCAATGTATGTTAGTTGCAAACATGAGTTTTGAGAAGTGAAATTTGCTTACATATGTTATATCATGAGTAAAGATAAATTTATTTTTTTAATGGCAATCTGCTTCTGAACAAAATTTTAATTACATTTTCTTTTCTGTATTGCTCAAATTCATTCTCTTTTCAGATTTCAATGTGTTGCAGCATGCAATACTATAAATTAAAGGCAACTCCCTTAATTTGGGAGGGAAATCCAGTCATTTGTTTGAGTAAGGTTCATAATGGGGAATTTTCTATTTCAGAGCATGAAGACTTGTGTTCAGTGGGGTTTGAGAGCTTTACAAATAGCTACCGTGTAGAATTCCCAAGGACAGGACAGACTTTCTGTTCTCCATGGCAATAAGGTGCTACATCGTGGCCCAAGCCAGAGCCAAACAGAGCAAGTTGGATGAATATTTCCAGGAAAACATCCATTCTTTTCTGCCATTTCAGACAGTGCGTGACATACTTCCCTGACAAAGACTGCTCAAACGGGCAAAAATACCTCAAACTGTGTGTGTGGAATATATAAGTAGGAGGGTGCCTGGAAATCAGACTTCTGCTCACTAAGGCTGTAGTTTCAGTGGCTAAAAATTTTTCTAAATTAATTTTTGGAGTATATTCATGAACAGTAACTTCCTTGGAATAATTTGAGTCACTTTACAACAGTGTTCTTGATATTAACAACCTTTCCTATAATTGTTACCGAGTTCTAGTATTGAACAACAAATTAACAATAAAGTGCTTTTCAGTCCTATTTTACAGATAAGTATTAATACCTATAAAATTGTTACTCTCTTTTCAAGTGCCAGATTGTCTGGACAGATGAAGAGAATTCCGTGAGAAATTTGGATAACCTACACTTCATACCCGTATGACTTTAAAGGTATGTGGTTTGTTTTTCTTCTTTTTTTCTTTCTTGAAATACAGGCTCCTGTAATCCTATTCTCCTAGGTTATCTCCACATAGCCACGGGATTATGTGTGGACTTAGATTTCAGGGAATCTAATATTACTCTTGCCTTTTCTTCTGATTTGAAGTTTAGGTTAAAACTACTGACAAAATAAACTACTGACATTTCAATTTGAATTATCTTCAACAATGTGTTTTTGTCCAGAATAATTTGGCAGAGTATCATGATGGCTAATAGATCTTCGTGTATTAGAAAAAAAGAAAAAAGAAGAGAGAATCTGAGATCCCTAACATTAAAATATTTCCTAATGAAAACTGTGGTTTACACTAAAAACCCTTACACAACCTGGAACTTTTTTAAGAGAAGTTATATGACATTAGGAGAAAAGTTACATCACTAGTAACCAAGACAATAGCGTGATGTATGGAGTTGGGATTTTTTTTTTTAATTGAAATTAACTAGTGCTTTTAATTACTTCCATCTTTGGATGGACTTGGTATATTCAGGGTTTACATTGTAAACCTGTAAAAACCAGAATTATGGCCATATGCTTTTCTACCTGATCTTACAAAGTGATATTTTTCCAATTTGTTTATATGAATCCCTATTTTTTGACAATACAGGCTAAAACTACTGGTAACTCTGACTTGAAATACTTCTGGGAGAGTATGTTGTCCTGATTGATTAAATTATTTTGTCATCTTACTTCACTTGAGGAAATTCCTACAGCCGGACATTGTAGGGCTGTTCTTTGCGTCTTTTTTCCCCAGCCCCTCAAAACCAGGGGAATGACACATGGAATTTTCTGAGCATTCAGAAACTTTTGAATTACGTCTGAAACTTGAACAAATAGAATTGCTGTGACAGGAACAGATGCTCTTTGCTTTCCTGCTTTGAACAGTCTCCACCACAGCAGCTACTTTGGTCCCAGTGTCCTCAGTTTTGTGTGAGGCTTACGTGGTAATTTTTTTCAGAAGGAACATTCAACACAGTATCGAAGCAGAGGTAACTCAGATTCACTGAGCTGCCAAACAGGGAAGAAATTTCAGTAGTTTTCTTTATGATGGAAAGAGAAGACCGTTTCTGAAGTCATGTGATTTAACTGTTGGGAACAATTTTATATCTTAACCAGTCTTGCTCTCAGCATAACTACAGTTTTCTCTCTAATATTACTTGACTATTTTATAAATATCATTACATGAGCATGAGAAGGCAAAGCATATATTTTTTTTTGCGGCTATATTTTTATTGAAACTATGTGGGAGGTATGGATCATTTTAATGTATAGACTTCTTACATAATTGCTGTGTGGTCAACAGTACGTGGAGGAGGTATTTTGTGTTATTTGCTTATTACCTGGATGAGCTGCTGCTGTCAGAAGGTGTAATTTTTACAGAAATTTGAACAGCTTTAACAGATGTAAATGCTAATCTTTCAACTTTTAACAAAATTGATTGAAACATAATTATTTAGGTTTTATTCCTTCTTTTCAAAATGCTTTCATGTATCCTACACAAACTTATTCTAATTCTGAGGATAATATAGGGCTTAGCAATATTCTCTGATAGGCTACTGACGCCATTTTTAACAGGAAAATGAACTTTATAGGCTGCCTGTTGTACATTGGTATAACTGACATGAATAAACAAGTTTCTTAGTACTTCTGACAGACAGTCATAGGTCAGAAACTACTAGACTGTAAATAACTTCATTTATTCGGAAGAAAAAATTTTTTTTTAAAAAAGAGGTGCCATGTCAGCAGCTTCTTAAAAGTATGATCATGTTTTGGCCTTCTTTTGCTTTATCCCATTAGTGTGAAACAAATTTAAATACAGTTAAATCATTTTATTGTGATGGTCAAAGGCTGCTTAAGACACCTATAATCCACTTCCAAACAGACAATTTCTAGTATGTTCTCAATGACCAACTGAGTATCATTTTAAAAGTCCTTAGGGCAAAAAATGTAAAGATGGAGTTGTCTGTTTCTACCTCCTGAAGCATCAGATGCATTTTATGATAGATTCATGTGACAAATTAAAGAGGGGACATAGCAGGTAATCAGTTTTATGGTGTAGATAACCACGGCACAGTAGAATTGAGTTTTGGAGAATAGTTACCTGGTTCTAATTACATTTCTTTTTCATTACAAGTGTACATCAGAACTCTAACCTGCGTTGTACTTGTTTAGTTAAATATCTCAGCTTGGACATGGACCTTGAACTCTGCTGCAGTTTCAAATGCTGTGTGCAGAAATCCTCTTTATGATTTCTGTAATAAAATTTTTTAAAATTTAATAAACCCAGACATTTCCACTGCAGCATTTGAATCCAAACACCATTGCAAATATCCAGCTACGGGTAGCTTTTGCATTAATTTTTGAGGTTACCCAGGTAGGTGTTGAAATCACCAGGGCTAAGTTACTGAATACTGGATAAGTAACAAGCTGAAGACGTGGATGTCATGCTTCTCACATACTACAGACAATGAATTCAGAGCTGTGTGGAACTGTGTTTGAACTAAGCTATGGCCACTGATAAATGGAAAATCTTCTGGTAGGCAAGGTAACACAAAGCACTTTGCTTGCTGAGCAGGCCAGCGGCTCACAAACAAGTGCTCTATGGGGAAAATAATTCAATTCGTACAATCATCCCTGGCTCAGGAATGGAAATAAAAGAAGAAAACAAAGAGGTGATGAAAGTTAGAATTTGGAAGGATTGACAGGAGGTTGGGTGGCTTTTCTAACACCCACAAGCACTGACGGCACTTGTACATTAGTCTTTTGTTTTATTCATAGTGCTGTTAATTTTTAAAGACCTATTAATACATTTCATTTATAGCAATGAAACGTGCTGTCATTTTTACTCTGAATATGTTTCTGGTATCTTTTTTAGCTTTAACCTTGATCTGCATGTTCCCTACACGTAGGTATAAATTTGAAACTTATGAAATCATTATCTAAGGTAGCTGAAAATTACCCAAGAGTTTTTGAATCACCTTTGCTCATAAGAAATGCTGTTTGTGTACACCAGCAGAAAAATTTCAGGGACAGTGTAGAAAGAGAAGGATAAAGAAGGAAACTTGACATAAAAGAGCAAAACAGTGCAAACAAAGGCTGTTGAAGAATCTGACAGGAGAATAAAACAGATGAAACCCTTGAGAGTTCCCCACACACAATTTGGAATACTGGGGCACACAGAGACAATCTTTCATATTTTCTATGGTTTTATTTTGCTATGCAGAATTCAGATATTTCTTGACTCTCTTAAGGCCACCTCCTTGACTCTGATTTTTTTCCCTTTTTGAATATCCTCATACAAACTAAATATCAGGCCGTATTTCTCAGAAAGAAAACTCTATCATTCATTCAACTGGCCTTCCATTTGATCATTTACTTTAGACTTGATTATTAATGTCTCTCTCCCATGGACATTTTCAATAAGGCAAACATCACCAGCCACCTTAAGCAAACCACAAGAATTGAATTTGAATGAATGTTGTCATCATGCAGGAAGAGATAGTTTAATTGAGTAGTTTATACTCTTCTTGAAAGTATATTTCTTAGATATTGTTCCGAACTGGTATCAAAAGTGCCAGGGGTGTTATGATACTACATATACCAACTTATGCTGCAAGGTTTGAGCACATCCTGCCAGCAAATTTTGACCAGCTGTAAGTAGCTGTAGGGTAGAACCGAAATCTGAGAGCTAGCATGAGTTAGGAAAGCTAAGGCCAACAAAGAGTTCTGCTTCCTTGTGTGGTGTGAAGTTACTGGGAATTGGGAGCTGTTATTCTGTGTTGAAACAAGACAGACATCATTGCTTCATGCACAGCATCTTGCCTTGTGCTGTGTGGCAATGTCTTTGTGTTTAGTTTTCCTGATGTGGATAGCTTCCAGTGCAGGAAAGGATAAAGACATGCTAATCCTGAAAGGTTGATGTCACCTGAAATGAAATGTGGAGACTGCAGAACTTGTGGTCCAAGGACAGATCCAAGTTATCTGCTCAGGGAGTTCACATCAGGTAAAATTCACTAGGATAATGAATAAATGTTTAGTTGCTTATTGAATTTACCTTCACCCTGCTCAGCTGCACACATCTTTTACTCTTCTGCTATTTTGTCCACTTTAAACTCTTATGATGTACTGGAAAATAGTTTGTCTGATTCCTTATGAATATCCATGCAACACGTAAGAGAAAAGACTTTTACTTACTTTTATTGAAGAGATAAGCAGAATGGGTGATTGGCAGAATCAGCATCTAAAATCAAGGAGTTCAGGCATTTAAGAATGGACTCTCAAGGGAATTAGCAGAAGAAAAGAATGGAGACATTTCTGGGAGATGGTTCTCCCAGGAGGGCACTGAATATTTAGCTCTTGTTGTACTGAGGCCAAGGTGAGACACTAAAGGAACAAAGATCTCAATCTGGCTTGATTGCCAGTGCTGGAGGTAGAGATGGGAGATGGCTGCAACTTGACCTTGGGAAAGAAGCTTAGGATTTGCATAAAGATCACAGAGTAGAAAATAGTGCTGTATTCAGAACTGCTCACCCACTATGCAGTTTCAGTTTTCCTATATTTATATACTTCAGGATTTGTTTCCCCCTGGAGAACTGGACATGAATTTAATTTTGTTTTCCCTGCTTGACTAACTATTTTGTAGGCAGGTTGGGATGGAGGAAAAAAACCATTTTAAACGTACATATGTGTGCGTGTATATATAAGACTCCAGGTACCTGCAGCTTTATTTTATAAAGCATCTCTCTTGACCTTCTGTTTAATTAGGAATAGTACAGGTCAAAATTAAAAGCCACATAAGTACCTTCTGTCTTCTTTAGTACTCTGCAGTGTTCCTCAAGAGTCCAATGCAAAGAAAACCTCAAAAAAAAAAAAAAAAGTAATAAATCAAAACAACTTCAAAACAAATATCCAAGAAATTTCCCCAAAGAATTTATAATGCCTCTCTTATTCTGACTACAGCTGTGGATGGAGCTTTCTAGTAGGAAGAAGATATTAGAGGAAAATTATAGAAGAAGCTATATAACTAGGAAGAAAATTCCCAGAACTTCAATGAAATATCTGCTGGATAAGTATTTTAATAACATTTTTCAGTTGGTTTACTTACTGAAAAACTGAACACAGGAGTGGGGAAGAAAATTAATTAGAATAAAGTACTGCTGACTTTTAAAATTTTGACAAAATTTGTTCATTAAAAAAAAAAAAAAAAGAACATCTATAAGGAAAGTTTTTTCACTTGCAAGAAAAAAGAAAGAACTGCCCTTCATAAAAAATACTGCATCTACACTTTATCTATGTTGGCATATGAGTGACCATCCAGAGTGGGAGAACTCTACATGTGACTTCTTCCTAAAGGTATTTCAACACCCAACTCGCAGTCTTCAGTTTTACTTTATGCTCTGAAATGATTTTTTGCTTAGCTAGTCTTGAAACTTTTCCATTTTGTATACATAAATCTGCTTTAATTAGCTTCCCTTCTCAGTCAATAGAATCACCACATTTCATATATAATTATGACCTCTAAGCTCTGCCTCAAACCTCTTTAAAAACCAGTCATACTCCAGAGGAGCTGGGTGAAACCACCCACTTGCTGGGTGGCTGAACAGCCGTGCTGACTTGTTATTTGCATTTGGCTGTCATTCAGGAGGTTATGTTTTGAGGAACCTGAACTCTTGCAACCTCATGAATCAGATAGATAAGTGATTGAGTTGGATACACTCATTCACACGAGCTTCTTCTGCATTCAGCTCAGTGGGAACATCATGCCTCGGAGTTTGCTTTTTGGGATAAATAGATTAGCTGGTTCACAGCCAAGAGCTGTGACCTTGTGTAGTACATACAACCAAGATTTTTTTCTGATGAAATCTAGGTATTAACCCTGAAATGCTGTATTAGGTATTTGAATTATTTCTCGTGTCTTAGATACAAGATCTCACAGTTCAAGGGATTTATGTTCTATTTGGTAGTCTGCTCTTGCTGTTACATTAAATAGCTGAAGCTAGGAATCTAATTCTTGCCTAAGCACTGAGAAGGTGGCCTATTTACAGGGCTGTAGAATGCATGCATCTTCTGCTAAAGTCAATAGGGAACTCTTAGTGTTCAACACCTTAAGTTGTGTCCTTCTGCTTGATTCCCAGAAGACACCTTTAGACACGTACCATTGCACAAATATAGCTTGAGATAACATGGTTGTTGGTGTTGCTGGGGCTGTAAAATAAGACTGTAAAAATGAAATATCCAGGCTTAAGTTTCCTTTACTGGTATTGATTAAAGCATTTTATTTTTTATTCAGAGGCTCAGTGAATTCTAACAGTTCTATTGCTGATTTCTCTTGAAGGCAGGCATTTCCTTGCATTCAGCCATCTACTTTGGACATCATATATGAGCATCTGCTTTTCAGAATAAACTGGATACTTGGGTTTGTAGCTCAATGAGCATTCATACACACTGTATAAAATTTAGAAAGAATGTCTGATTTTTCTTTCTTCTCTTAGACCAATCTCTTACTTTGCATGACATCTGGCCATTCAGGTAGCCTTCAAAAGTAAGTAAAAATTTCCTTTTGACAAGTAATTTTTTTAAATATATATATTTAGTGTATAAAGAGGAGGGATGTTTTAAAATATTGCTGTTTTGAAAGTTTTTTTGGTGTTGTCTCAAAACAATAAACCACAATAACCATTTGCTAGGAATAAGAGCTTGCTATGGACTGGTAATTCTGAAACCTTAAAGAATCAAGTCAGAAAACTGTTTCTAGTTTTCTCCTTCTTATCTTGTGGCAAAGCGGTGCTAAAGTAATGCAGCTTGTCACCTTCCTCCTTATTTCTGCTTGACCTTATTCTAACTGCTGAGTTGAGTATCAGTTACAGAAGCATGTATTTGGGGTTATCTATGATGACAAACATGAAATTAGGAGCAGAGAAATATCTCCACAGTTTGAGCTAAACTAAAAACTATAGTAAAATTTAACTATTATATGATATGGGATGCATAATCAGAATGGCATAAATTTCACTTTTTGCATTTCAAGAGAGCTGTTCTTAATAGATGTGAACAGTCAGCCCAGCATTTTACAGCCTGTTGTGCTTAACTTGGAAAGGGTATTAGACAATTTTAAGAAATTCTAATTTCAGGTTATATTTAAAGAGAAAGAAGGGCAGCAGGCTGGAATTTAGGCACAGCAATCTGTGCCAGGTTTCATTTGGCTTTTAGGGTTCCTGAGTGACTTCTCTGAATGTGTCTGCCAAAACCTAACCACTAGGGTGCAGGTATGCAGCAAAAACCGCAGTGGGGAGTGCATGCAAACGTGTCTCACCACTTCAAAAGGCACTCTTTTCCTTAGATGCAACTAACACTTTGACAGTATTTCACACTCTGCAGGTATTTATTAGTTCTCAGAAACCAAAACCTTCAAGCTTGCATTCTTTAAGCTAGTATTTGGAAAGCTTTCTGTTGTGTTCTGTGCTTATTAACACATTTCTAGAGTCCTCTTATTGATGCAATGGTACAGAAAAGCTTTTAAAGCATCCCTGCTTAAAGCAAAGGCGTGAAAAGCCAAGTGCACTGAATGTGACCTTGCAGTTAAAACTGTTGTGTGACAATTCTGGTGTTACCAAGTCATGCTTGAGGCAGGACTGTTGTATGTAACAGCATGAACTGACAAGGGAGAATGACTTCAAACTCAAACAGGGTAGGTTTAGATTAGATATTAGGAAGAAATGCTTTCCTGTGAGGGTGGTGAGGCCCTGGCACAGGTTCCCCAGAGAAGCTGTGGCTGCCCCATCCCTGGAAGTGTTCAAGGCCAGGCTGGATGGGGCTCTGAGCAACCTGGTCTAGTGGAAGGTGCCCCTGCCCATGGCAGGGGAGTTGGGATGAGATGATTTTTAAGGTCTCTTCTAACCCAGGCAATTCTATGGTTCTGTAGGGAAGAGGATGCTGTTTCAGCTTTACTATTAAAAGCTGGGCTGAGGGTTTGTAAATTGGTTGTTAGAAGCAGGAACTGAAAACTCACAAACCTCCCACCTACAGCCACAATTTTGCTCTGAATCACTGTTTCATACTTACAACTTTTACTTTTTTCTCATTAACACTAGTTTTAGTGTTAAAAGAACTTTCTTTACTGCAGTATTTTTTAAGATGAGAACATTTTTATTTCTTGATGAAGGACCATTATGGGTGCTACAGAACATTAAATTAGGTGGCCATATTGTACATTGACAAGCTCACAGATAGGAAACACATCTTTGCCATTTGTAATTTTATTAGAGGTAATAAACACTGTCACTGATGTCCAGCACTACTTTCTTGCAGAAAGGAAGGCAACATTTCTAGTATAAATAGTGCAATTGGTCTGCACTGTGGATGTGAAATAAATGTCTGGCCTTGAGATAAGAATACATACTTTCTTCAAATATTAATCCTTCACATCAGATTAATATTCTCTTCTGCAGTAAATTTTACAAGCTGTTCCATCTTCTTTTTCATCCTGCAACACATCAGTTTCTATTTTAATGCATTCTTATTCCTTCTTCTTAAAACAGTTTTCATTTTTACAGACGACATTTGCTGCAGTGCTCTTTTCAGCTCCAGCTCACGCACACTGGACCCAAAAAGAGCCTGCCTGCTGTTCCATAGACAGCCTGCCTTCACTGGACCTCTGGGTGCCATGCAATCCTGCCTTTTCTCCTCACATGCTTTCTGTGAGGCTTTCTGCCACCTTGTCTTCTTGTCTTTTTAATGACACACAGTATTTGAAGCAGGAAAAATAAGAATTTTATAACTTTTCAAGGCCTGGTAACTCTGCACTTCTGCTGGCTAAAGAAATACCCTAAAAAGTCAAGACATTTCTTTATATCCATTTTACCCCTTTCAGTCTTGCTGATTCGGACATGAAGCTTTTCTAAGTTTTCTTTCAGCATGTTTGCTATTTGCTGTTTGTTTGCTCCTTGAGCGGTCCACTTAGAAAGCATAGCTTTCAATTTCCTTTCCTCTGTCTAGGAAAGGATCAGTCATCCAAAGGTTTTCTTTTCAGTGGTAATATCTGGAGGTTTCTGTTTGTTCCTTTATTTTGGTGGGGATTTTTTTTTTTGTTGGTTGGTTTTGTGGGGGATTTTTTCTCTTCTTCTTCTGGTCTTCTTCTGATCAGCAGGTTGAGGGAGGTGATACTCCCCCCTCTGCAGAACCCACCTGGATAACTGCATCCAGCTCTGGGGTCCCAGCACAGGAAGGACAGGGACCTGTTGGAGCCAGCCCAGAAGAGGCCACCAAGTTGATCAGAGGGATGGAACAGCTCTGCTGTGAGGAAAGGCTGAGAGAACTGGGATTGTTCAGCCTGGAGAAGAGGAGGCTCTGAGGAGACATTTAACCCCTCCCAGTGCCTAAAGGAGGATTTAAAATCAAGCTGGAGAGGGACTTTTGTCAAGGGCATGTAGTGACAGGACAAGAGGGAATGGCTTTAAACTGAATGAGAGTAGATTTAGATTAGATATTAGGAAGAAATTCTTTACTGTGATGGTGATGAGATATTGGAACTTGGTACCCAGAGAAGCTGTTCTTGCCCCATCCCTGGAAGTGTTCAAGGCCAGGTTCGATGGATGTCTGAGCAACCTGGTCTAGTGGAAGGTGTCTCTGACCACAACAGTGAGGTTGGAACTAAATGAACTTTAAGGTTCCTTCCAACCCAAACTCTTCTGTGATTCTGTACTTAGGGATTCTGTTCACTCCAAATCCTGCTGAAGGAACTGCTTTTCACATAGGTCTGATCTTGGTGACTATGTTTTGTTTTAAGGTGTTTGTATTTGAGTAATATCCACTATGTGAAGTAGTATGGCCTGGGCACTGTAACACCCTCCCTACTTTTGCTGAGATTACTGTTCTATCGTATCCATATATTAGCAAATTACTTCATTACGCATGTTTGGACTGTCAACAATTACCTAGCTGAAAATTTCTCCCCAAAAAACAGGCAAACAACATAAGCAATGTATCTGCTATTGCCAAGGGAAAGATGTTTTGGTATCAAATTGACAAAAAACCTGTTTATGCCCATGCAATTACTCAATAATGAAAGTAATGCAGTGATTAAAGGTTCAGGATGGGGTGCTCCATTGTGCAATTTTTTAGTATTTGCTTTGATTGAATGTCTCCATTCCCCTATAGTTGTAAAGAAAATTGGAGTTTGAGATTTTCATCCCCTTGGTGGCTCCCAGTTGAATCAGTGGGATCTCAGTGATGGTGCTATTAGTCCACTATAAGGGTTTAGCCTAAAATCACTCAAACCTATCCCAAAAAGTAAGATATTGTGTGTTTTCTGGAGCAATGAAATAATCAAAATTATAATCTAGAACTCTAACAGAAAAACCTAGAAATAGTAATGTAATAGGTATATAAAAATGTTGTGAAGTTTAAGCTGATCCTTAACTATTAGAATATCAAATAATATTTTGTAGAGGAAGCCACAGTATTCTCTGCCTCCTGCAAGGTATCTTTCAGTATAATAATCAGGTCTGGTAACTGATAGAAAAATCAGGTTATTTCATTACAATTATGTCCCTGTTTCTAATACGCAAACACTTTTTCTTATTTCCGTTTTTCTCTGGTGAAAAGCAGCAAGCTGTTGCTTTAAATGTCACAAATATACTTGGAATTAACATCCATTGAAAAAAAAGACTTTATTTTCATAAATATTAATAGAAATAGTGTATCTCTGCAAATTAAGACAATCATTCTTCATTTGTATCTCATTTTTACCTTTTTCTTTACATTTCTGCAAATTAAAATAATAAATAATTCGTGGATATCCAAAAATATCAAGGATGTATCCGTACCAGGGAACAGCTAAAAATCCCTCCAAAACAATTTAAAAAAACCCAAACAAACAAAAAACCCCAACAAAAACAAAAAAAGGAAACAAAACAACAAACAAAAAAACACTGGGGAAAGGTACTAACAGAAATTTCAATTTCACTATTTCTTTCTAAATGCTTTTCCCCACTGAAAGTGTGTGTGTTGGTTTAGTTTGGAAAAGTTTACATATAGATTACCCTGACAAATCAACATGTTCAGTGCAGAATGTTTCTAATGGAAAAGTTTTTGTGGAAGAGCTCAAGTGTTTGACATTGAGCCCTTCCAATCTTTCTGTTACACCCCTTTATGGTTAGAGACTTTACCCATGCAAATCTTTGGAATGCCTTTATGAGAAGCCAGTGCAAGCAAGTGAATCCAGCCTCTCTTAGCCTCTCCAATCCAACCTCTCCAAGCCTCCACTGTGTTGAATGGATCTATATGGATAATATGGACATACTGAACAACTGTATTGGCAAAGGTAGAAATAACCTAAATGTAGAAAATTTTTATATTTCAAATTGTCTACATTTGATTTTTTTTTCTTAAATGGCTAATCTTATCGTGATATGTTGATGTTCAACTTCTAACACATGTATCAATTTTTCAAACACCTAAAAGAAAGAAGCCACCTCATGCCTGTAAATGAAACAAAGCTAGTTAAAATTCAGGTTTGCGGTAGAGGAATGGTTTAGTTTTATTTCTTTTCCCTCACTGCACTTCAGGTGGTTTGTTCTAGGTATAAATTGGAATAATCCCAGTAAATGACTTGGCACTGCCCTTTGATGTGTATTTGTTTGCTTGCTTTGTTATAGATTTCTTTTATTCTCTGCCTCTCTATATAAATATATTTCCCACTTTTTTTTAAAATATAAATTGTGTTGATTTTTGTTATGAAATGCCTTGTGCAGTGATATCTTAAGCAGGATATATGATCTTCTGGGTTTTTCTTTGTTACTTAGATTTGCATGTTGTTCTTTCTTAATCCTTAATTAATTTCGAATTGTTGCTGTCTGTTCATGTCAAATTTTCATGTTGTTTCTTTCATGTATTTCCTTCTGATCACGTTGCAATTACATGTTACTGACTTATTTATTTATTTCCTCAATTAGAATTTTCCACCTCTGTTTAGGATCTGTCCTAAATCAATCGCATCCATTTAAAAGCAGACAGAGCTTCCTGACAGGGAAAGGGCAAAAGTTTCTTTGAATTCTGAAAACAACAAAATCTATCTAAGAATAACTTCCACCTGGATTTTAGCTGACTGACTTTAGAGTGTAGAACTGTTACAGTTTAAAGCAATTGTTGATGTGTCTCCAATGTCAGGCCATGTGCATTGGGAAGACGCTGTAAAGTTTCTCAGCTTTCCTTAAGCAAAACATGACTGAAATTTCAATATTTCACTGGGATTGTTCCTGTGGTAGTTCACTGGTTTTTCTTGTAAAAATATAATCAACAGAGAATTACACATTTCTCTCTCTTGTGCTACTTCTTTTGCTTGTGGCTCTGCTAAGTGTTGGCAGAATTGATTTGAATTGAATTTTACCTTTTAAAAATAAGCAAATTTTTAAATTCAACTTAAACTTATTTCCTGATATAGTTTATCCTTATCTAAAGGATAAGGATAAATTAAATTATCTTATTAAAGATTTTTTAAAGCTTAAATTATCTAATTACAGCTTTTACTTGCACAAAGAAAATAGCAATGTAAATGTCCATGGCAGGGGGGTTGAAATTAGAGGATCTTTAAGGTCTCTCCCAGCACAAACCATTCTATGATTCTATGATAAGAGTCCGATACTGGAAATAAAAGAAGAAAGGTTTAGAAGGGCAAGCGCCCTTTTAAACATATCAAGACCTCTTTTAAAGCCTTTGTATATTATAGACATATTATCAGACAGATACTCCTGCTTCATGCTGCCCTTTCAGAGTTATTTTGATCCAAGCACTGTGATTTTAGTGGGTTGTCTTAATATAAGTGTGAAACATAAAACTTCACTGTTGTGATTCATGTATTGAAAATTTGTTCCTGGTAGTCCTGGGCTAGAGAAGTTTTGTGTTGCTTTTTATGTGCTACCAGACTGCAGGGAGCTGCCAGTTGACATTTTCACCATTCAAGAAATAAAATAAATAATCCATTGCAGATGGATTCATAAATCGTGATTTAAGATACAGTCACCAAAAACTGTTAGGGTTTAAATACCTTTAAAATCTGATGCAACTGGAAAGCTAAAAACCTCAGTAGGAAATGAAATACTTTGCTGTGAATCTAAACTTTAGATTGTTAAGTGGCCAAAATGCCCACACTCATTTCTCTCAAAAGGGATTTCTAACTATTAGAAAGTTTGCCTATTACTTACAGCATCATTCTTCAAACCTTTCTATCTAGATTTTTAATGCAACTCCTCATGCTCTAGCAACTAATCTGTTTCTACAAGACATAATGTGTTGTTATTCCTTTCACAGCTAAAAATGGATGTAAAGATGGTTTAGATAGGGGAGTGGGGGAGCTAATTTACGCTCAGAAACCAAGAAATGTCTGAAAATCTGTGATGGAGAATTCATACATTAGATTCTGCTGTGCAGATCAACTTAGCAGCTGGGATGGCTTGGAGAAATGTTTAGCTGACTGATACAGAGGTATTTATATTGTATATAGTAACAACAAAAGCTTCAAAAGAAAGTTTAAATGAGTTGTGTTGTGGTCCATATATTTCATTGCCATCTCCTTTACCACATACTGAATAAGCATCATTCGAAGTTCTGATACTACAAAGCCAAAATTATATTAGTTGCACATTACATTGTCCTTTTGGACTTTTCAAAGCTAAATATTTAATATGCAGGAGTTCATCACACGTTCCAGTAAGAAAGGCAGCCAGAACCCATGATTATCCAATGAAGGTGGAAGTATATCAGTACAACTCTCGGGGTGGATTGCATTCTCAGTACTAGAGAGTGTTATTTGGCAAAGAAACAAATATATAATGCTAGGTTAGATTACCTGGAACACCTTTAATCTTTTCCCTGTCTTAGCATCATTCCAGGTTACTCAGAAATAATTCTTAAATTTCTTTCTTCCTGCTAATTTGACCATTATTACAATATTTTAATGTACAAATACTGGGGAATTTTCAGGGTTGCAAGCTAACAAGCAAAAAGGGAAATGTGTCATGAATTCAAAAAACACTCTATAACTTGTCTCTGAGTCAAATGAAACTCAGTCTGCAGCTCCAGTGACTGATGTATGACTGAGTTAATCATCAACAAGAATATTATCATTTCTACTAACATCACACCATAGTTTTCATAAATCAGTTATTACTCAAGACAAAGAAGTTTAAAATTATATGCTATTAGCTATATAACTCAATAGATTATTTCTTACACATATTGTCAGAAGCACTCAAGAACCATACACAAGCTTAGAAAGAGTCACATTTAAGTTGCCAAAGGACTATTTGAAGTTGAAATCTAATAAAATTTCAAGTGTTTATCTTTGGGTCACATTTGGGAAGAGTATTGTATACCTTTTCATACGTTTAGAAATACATGAAATCCCCCCAAAAAGGGCAACAGTTTCTAAATGTTTTGGGGTTATTCAGGGAAGAACACAAATCCAGCAGTGAGAAGATGCAGCGGGATGCTGAGTGGATGAGGCACAGGATGGAGAGGAAATCTAGTGTCAGTAAACACAAATTAATGCTTGTGGACAAAACTGCCCTGTTTGCTTTGATAGGCTCCAAATTAGCCATTACCAGTCTGGAAAATTATCTCAGTCAGAGGTGACAAATTCTATGAAAACATGAACTCAATATTCAGCTACCAGTAAGAAAAAAAAAAAAATCAAATAAATAGGGAAGGTAGGCAGGAAATAATGGAGCACTGAATACAAACAGCAAAATGCCTCTCTTGAGGTCTTTGCTGCACCCGTATCTTTGAGGCTGATGGCACTGCCATTCACCCTCCTGTGCTGATTTTGGCGGGGGCAGAGTTAATTTTCTTCCCAGTGGCTGGTGTGGGGCTGTGTTTTGGATTTGTGCGGAACACAGGGTTGATAATACAGTGATGTTTTTGTTATTGCAGAGTGGGGCTTACAGAGAGCCAAGGCCTTTTCTGCTTTTCATATTGTCGCACCAGGGAGGGTGCATGGGAGTTTGGGAGGAGACACAGCCAGGACAGGTGACCCAAACTGACCAAAGGGATATCCCAGACCGTATGGCATCATGCTCAGCATAGAAAGCTGGGAGAAGAAGAAGGAAAGTGGTGAATGTTTGGACATTTATCTTCCCAGGTAACCAATTATATGTGATAGGGCCCTGCTCTCCTGGGGATGCTGAACACCTGCCATGGGAAACAGTGAATTAGTTCCTTGTTTTGCTTTGCTTGTATGGATGGCTTTTGCTTTCCCTATTAAACTGTCTTTATCCCAACCCACGAGTTTTCCAGCTTCTACCCTTAGAGTTCTCACCCCGATCCTGCTGGTGGGGGAGTGAGTGAGTGGCCATGTGGGGCTTGGCTGCTGGCTGGGGTGAAACCATGACACCTCCTCACTGGGAAAAACAAAATGGGCAGGGCAAGTAAGAAAGGAGGAAGATAAATATATGGAATGATTTGCATGATTTTGCTTGTTTGACTTTGCTTTCCCCTCAGTTTCTGCATATCTTGGCTAGTATATTTTCCCCCTTTCTCCCTTCTTGATGATAGCAAAGTCTATTTGGAAAAGCCGAAGGAGGGAAGAGGAAGATGATGTGAGATGGAGAAGATGTTCACATGAATAGACAGGAGGCTCATTTCTCAGCAGGGAGGAAGGGGAGAGACTCCTCTGGCTGGTGCTGGTCTGCATAAGGTGATAAAATAAACATGTGCCATGTGTGCACAGGCTTAGTAAGATATAAGCATGGCGCTATTATAAAACAGAAGTTTTAAGCAGATGCAAATGGGGTACAGATGAGGAGGCAGCCAGCCTACAGTAGGCAGAGGTATAGATAGCAGGTAGAAAAGGTAGAAAAGACCTGGTAAATCCTGGTGGAAACCAAGATGAACCAAGAAGGCAAAAAGTCAGGAAGAATTCTGGAATAAGAAGTAAAAACGGGGAAAGTAGTTAATACACAAAGTTAAAATATCTGCCTGTTAAACAGCAGGAGAAGAAAGGATGCTGAGTCAGCTTGGTGAATTGAGATGTGACGATGCAGATTAGTGAGAAAGAGTGCTAAGAATGCCGGAGTAATAAGGAAGCTATTGATTCTTCTGCTTCCTGCCTGTCCTCTTCCTTCTTCTTTTGCACATTAGATCACAGCAGTGCTCACACAAGCGGCTGAAGGCTCAGTGATTTGTGTGGCACTGGCAGCAGAAACAAGGTTTTTCCAGGAGCCACATTACACAGTCGTTCCTGGGCAGCAGGAAGTAATCTCACAAAGTACTTGGTGCTCTCTTTTCAGGAATACAAGCAGGTAGTTTTCCTCTTTGCTGCTCACTTTTGGTCAGGTAGATAGACCTTCTGTTTAACCTCATACTGGGCTTTTAAATTTGGTTAGCAGAGTTTGAAATGCAACAGTGACTTCAGGACATTGAATAAGAACTAGTTTGGTAAAATTAATCTGCTACAAATAAAAGACAAATTCTTTTCTAGACCTGCCTTTGGCCTTTATGTTCATCATAGCTGGGGATCACCCTTAAAGTCAGTTAAAACTATGATTTATGACAGTGGAAACTAAATGATGGATGTAACCCAAAACTGGTTGCAAGTAATCCAATCAATGTTGCAACAAGTTTTCCAATCTGCACACAGTTTTCAGGGATGAGTATTTTCATGTGATGTGACAAGGTGGCAAAGTTTCCAAGTGTACTATCATGAATTATTTTTTTTATAAAAAGCAAAAAAGATATCGGGAGTTGGTGTTGTTATTTCAGAGCATAATTGCAGGCTGTCACTTTGGGTATGATTTATTTATTTTTTAAGGCATGGCCTCATAAAAAGTGCAGCTCAGACTTGATAGCATAGAAGAATAGTGCAATCAGGTAACAGGATAGTTTTGTACAAAAGAAACTCTTCTCCTAAGTTTAACCCCTCCTCCCTCAAAAACTAGTATTGAACACTCACACCCCTCCTCAAGAAAAGCAGTCATCATTTTTCTCCATATAATGCAAATTACTTTAAAAAATATCTCCTTTCTTATTCCCTTTTTCCCTATACTGTCAATCAGAAAATGGAATATAACAGAATCACTTAAAAAAAAAAAAAACTATGGAGCTTAACCCTGATTTCTCTTAACTCTGATGCCAGTGTAAAACTAGTGTGATTTTGGTAGCAGGATTCTTGATATGTGTTCTCTGAAAAGTATTACAAAACCTGTAAAGTCTTAAAGTAATTTCCAGCTTTTTAAAAGTAGCCTTGAACCTTTCATAATGGAAGGAAAAGTTGAAGGTAGACTTTTTAAAATACTTTATGACAGAGCTTACTCAAATCTGAATTATTCCTTAAAATCAGTACTTCTATTGAGCTACTGTTCAAAAAATAGCATTTTGACAATTGATGATTGCTAGAATGGTCTTTTCACAGAGTAACTATTATATACTAATAGCCATGATGATTGAGAAACTTAAACATTAATAGCAAAAAACTGTAAAAGAAGGGAATTTTTACCATTTGAGTTCATTGAAATATATGAGACTAATGATAATTTGAAAAAATATTAATTTTCTAATCTATTAGCAACTGTTCTATAAGCCAAGAATACTTCATATAGCCCTTAAACCTAACAATAAGCATGAATTTTTCATAGATCATGTGGTATTGATGTTGAGAAAAGGTTTAAACTCCAAACTTCTATCAGAATGTTGTCAGAGAAGGAGGTCTTTGGAAACATGTTATTGTTCTTATCCTATTTTATTAGTTGTGTAAACACACTTAATAGATAATTCTCTTGACTATTATTTGCCATAGTTTTATGTCCAAATTTGACTTTATGAAATAGGTTTTTGATAGGAGATTTTTATTTCATATAATAAAGGCAGTAAATAAATATAATTAGCTCATAATTCTGTGTGTTACATGAAATCTAGCTGCCTAAAAAAGTAATGGATAGCATTTTCTAAGTGTGGATATATCTCCAGCAAGCTAAGAGTGTGTAATATCTTCTTTGGACCTGGTTTTGTATGCGTTTTCACATTCAAGCTAGTTGCCAGCAGTGCACATGAAATTATAGGTATTTACTCCAAGACTGTGGGAAGGAGGCAGGTCCTCTGTGGTTTTGTGTATATATACCTATAAAGTACAAAATATGCATATATGCATGTGTAGTTCATCTAGGAATATTAAGCAAGCCAAAAATACTATAATTTTATATTATTTATGAGCCACAATTAGCAGCAAGAATTTGTGCTGATTTAACTTGTGTCTGTTTTGTAGTTTAAGCTAGGTATGGCTTTCAGATGTATTCTTCTCTCAGCCAATACTTTCAGGTAGTGTTTTAGTATTTTTAACTGTAGGGCTGGGAATGGAGAACTGATAAAAAATTTTTCTGGATGAGAAAATGCTACACAAGACTTGAGTCTTGAACTGGACCTAGAGCAAGTGACTTAGAATTAAAAGGGGGCTGAACAAATTGCTTTGTCCTGTCAGTAAATATCAGTGAAACCTACAGGCAAAATACAGACTTCATTCTCCTCTAGTTGTGGTACCTCTGGAAGTTACCTCTGGAACTTGTACCTGTGGAACCCGCTCCTCCAGGTTCCCAGGATTGTTCAAGGTGAAATATGCCCAGGACTCCACTAAAGATCCATCAGGGAATGCTGGAGTTTGCATGATTGGTCCTGTGGGTTTGACTGAACCTTGACTCCAATTTTACTTTATCTCGATCCCAGAAAATATAGCACCAAAAAAAAAAAAAAAAAAATTCGTTTGATGGTGTATTTAAGGTTCTGCAATAATAGTTTGGAAAGGATTCATGATATTACTATTTTAAAAAGTGATTTGTTATGTAATGCTTTTTTTTTAAGACAGAGCTTTTTATATTGTTTAAAAAGGTATGATGAACTTTGCATTTCATTAGTCACCTTGGATACATTAGTTTATATATAGATTTTCAAAAGATGCAAAACTGAAATATTAATATAAATGTTATTAAAGAAGGCTTTTCAGCAAAATATTTCTGTAATTTTGATAAGCTGAATTTTATAATTATGTGTTGCTCTAAAACAAGTTAACTTTTCCCTTAATCTTTCAATAAAGATCTCACTTGATAGTGTAATCTGAAAGAAATTTCACCTGAATAATTGCAAGAGAATTTTCTATCAACTAAAAGAGAGGGTGGTTGACTGGGCTGTTCTTTTTAAACCTAGACACAGCTCTATAAACAGTTCAAGTCTGAAGGCACAGTCCTTTTTTGTCTGCAGTTTTTGCCCTTCATTTAATATTGTACAAGTGTACCACATCCTGGTTTGGGATGAAAGCAGGTCAGATAATGTCCAATGAAATCAGGAATTTTAGCTTATGCAATGGTGTGATTAGCATGCTCATAGAAAAGCCTAAAACAACTTTCAGCGACTCTCTTTTTCCTTGCAGTCACCATACTCTAATGTAAGTGATGAAAACACAGCCATGGAATAATTAATGCCTACTTTCTAACCAGGAAACTGATGTTTTGGTTTGGCACGGCCTGGTTTTGGGTAGCAGGGGGGCCGCAGAGATGGCTCCTGTGAGGAGGCTGCTGGAAGCTTCCCACCATGTCCAGCAGAGCCAGTGGCTGATGGCTCTGAAGATGGACATGCTGCTGGCCAGACCTGGGCCAGTGAGAGAGGCTGGAAACGCCTCTGTGGTGACATATTGTCATCAAAACAAAGGTCATGAGTTTTTGCTTCTAGTCAGAGAAGAGGGGGAGGTGAGAACATGTGAGGGAAACACCATGGAGACACCAAGGTCAGGGGAGAAGGAGGGGGAGGAGGTGCTCCAGGCGCCAGAGCCGAGATTCCTCTG
>VXBT01012517.1:400080-448265 GCA_013400235.1 Oriolus oriolus
AAATCTTGGTGATGGACTGACCAAAACCCCCCTGCCCTGCCTCCCTGCATTGTCGGTGAGAAGGAGGGAGGGCCTGGGGGGCAGAAGGTGTTTTAAGGGCTTCTTTTACTTCTCATTATCCTTCTCTGATTCTGTTAGTAATAAATTTCACTTAGTAATTAAGATTGAGCCTGTTTTGCCCTTGAAATATTTTCTCCCGCTCTCCTTATCTCACTCATGAAGCCTCCGTTAACCCTTTCTCCTCTGCTCTCTCTGTTTGCCCAGCTGGGGTAGGGGAGGGTGAGTGAGCGACTCTCGTGGGTGCCTGGCATTGGGCCAGTGTCAAACCACGACAACTGAACAAGCTCTCACATCTGGAGGAACTATAGATTTCTTTCCCAGAAATGAATGTGACTGACCATGTCTGATTTCAAGGTGTAAAAACAGTGCACCTTCAGGTATAAAAGGCAGCATCACTTTTTTCCCCTGGTAGTCTCATGTATTTCCTTCAACATTTTTCACATTTATGTATTTTTAATATAGGTTCTCAAAAGATTAATCAGCTGAGACCAGTCCTAAAATCAAACACATTTACTTGATCTTTGATCCCTTGACACAAGTTGTAATAGTTCGAGACCTAATGATGCTTTATTTGGTTTTATCATCTTAAAAATCAGACATGTTGAGGATGAGTAACTATTTCACAACAGTTGAAAATACATCACGACGCCAAGGTATTAAATGAGCATAGAAGGTTGGAAAAGGGACCTTTAAGATCATCAAGTCTAACCATTAACCAAGCACTGTCATTTCCACCACTAAACTATGTCCCCAGGTTCCACATCTAGACAATTTCTGAATACTGGTGATTCTACCATTTCCCTTGACACCTAATTGCAATGCTTGATCACTGTTTCAGTGAAGAAATTTTCCCTAATACTCCATCTAAATCTCCCCTGGTGCAACTTGAGGCCATTTCCTCTCGTACAGTCTCTTGTTCCTTGGGAGCAGAGCCCAACCCTCACCTGACTACATCCTCCATTCAGGAGTTGTAGAGAGTGATAAGGTTCCTCCTAGGCCTCCTTTTCTCCAGGCAGAGCCCCCTCAGCTCCCTCAGCTGCTCTTCACCAGATTTGTGCTGCAGACCCTTCTCTAGCTCCGTTACCCTTCTCTGGACATGCTCCAGTACCTTAATGTCCTTCCTGTCTTGAGGGGCCCATAGCTGAACACAGGATTCGAAGTGTGACCTCACCAATGCCCAGCACAGGGGGACAATCACTGCGCTGGTCCTTCTGTCACGCTATTGCTGATACAGCCCAGGTGCCATTGGCCTCCTTGGCCACCTGGGCACAGCTGGCTCATGTTCAGCTGCTGTTCACCAAGGTCCCCAGGACTTTTCCTGCCTGGAAGCTTTGCAGCCACTCTGCCCACAGTGCAGGGGGAACCCAAGTGCAGGACCTGGCACGTGGTGTTGTTGAACCTCAGACCACTGACCACAGCCCACTGATCCAGACTTTCCAGATCCCTCTGCAGAATCTTCCTACCCTCCAGCAGATCAACACTCACATCCAACTTGGTGTCATCTGCAATTGACTGGAGATGCCCTTGATCGCCTGATTCAGGTTGTCGATAAAAGCATTGTCCCCAGTACTGAGCTCTGGGGAACCTCACTTGTGACCAGCAGCCAACTGGTTTTAGCTCCATTCACCACCACTCTCTGGGCCTGGCCATCCAGACAGATGTTTTATCCAGAGAAGAGTGCACCTGTCCAAGCCATAAACATCCAGATTCTCCAGGAGAATGCTGTGGGAAGTGGTGTCAATGGCTTTACTACAGCCCAGGCGGACATCCACAGCCTTTCCCTCATCCACTTGGTTGGTCACCTTGTCAAAGAAGATCAGGTTAGTTAAGCAGAACCTTCCTTGTTTTGTTCTGTCTGCTTAGAATGGTTTTAAATTGTAACTGAAGTTGTGGCAGAATAATTGGAAAATACCAATTTGCTGAATATTTAGATCCAATATGCTAGAAATTTGGCCATATCTTACATTTAACTGTGTGTAGAAATAAAAATGCATTTAAAGTCTGTGGTTCAGTTATCTAGCTGTAGTTCACAGTGGCTTTTCTCTGCAAGCCCTGAAAACCAAAAACTTTTTGAAATATTAGCATAACTGACTCAGTGTATGTTACTTCAGCTATACCAATTACTATTGCATGTATCGTGATTAGTAAATACTAAATATCCCTGTATAGCATAAATGAATGATGAGTAGAAACATGATAATAAGAAAGTCCTGTTCTGTATTTCTTATTTAGAAAAATGGAAATATCTGAGGTAAGATCTTGGATACACTGTTGATATATTGTCTTTTTTACTTACTAATGTTACTAATATTATTCATGACATGGACCTTTTCATGTGAGAGACACCAGGTTATACCCTGTATTCCTCATTTTTGAGACGAGACCTGTCTAAATTTTAATTGTGAGTCAATACACTATCTTACAATTTTTTAAGAAAAAGATACATCTTGGACAGTTGCAGAAACTCGGAGAGATCCGGAAACAGCTGCCTTGCACAAATATGCTGCTCCCTGTGAGGCAGTAACTCCTGATCCCGTTGACTTCAGGCAGTCTTGTACTGCAGTGAGTAACTTCATCTTGTTTGAAACAGTGACTCCCAGGTCAACAACACTGCTTGAAGCAGCTCCATTGGAGCTGAGAGCAGCAGCAAGACCAGGAGCAGCTGTCTGACCAGGGCTTTCCTCTCTCTCAGACAGCCTCTCTTGGCACCCCTAAGTTCAAAACTCTGCAGGAACTCTTGCCTTACCAGATGGATTAGTCTACCATGTCCTTTTCTCTCAAATCAAAATCTTCTGCTATATAATAAAAACCCTGACCAAAAAAAAATCTTAGTTTGGTGGTGCTGGTAGTGTTGGTTTTTGCACTCCTAATGACTCGTGGACTTAGTGGGAGTTTGGGGAATCATGGTTTACATAGGAGCAGGGCCACAAGCTGTCATTGCAGAGGATGGCTGTTCAGGAATA
Organism: Oriolus oriolus; assembly: GCA_013400235.1. Taxonomy (NCBI): domain Eukaryota; kingdom Metazoa; phylum Chordata; class Aves; order Passeriformes; family Corvidae; genus Oriolus; species Oriolus oriolus. The sequence goes on from VXBT01012517.1 coordinate 403,104, forward strand.
GAGTTTTCCCGTGGGTGAAATACCAGATTAAGCTCCGTAGTTGATGCCAGTGCGTTTCCTTTATGCTAAGTACAAATTTTCACAGGGGTTTGATGCTGCATCATTTTAGTTTTCTTTTGTCTCAAGCACAAAGCAATGTGTTTGAATTTTCAGCTGTTATGTCTATAGGCATGTCATTAATAAACCTAAGAAAACTGGAGAGGTTGCAGGAAACTTTCAACAGGAAGGCATATCAAAAAAAAGGGTGAAGTTGCAAATCTTACCAGACTAAAATTACCATTGACAAAAAAAAGAAAGAAATTGTATCAGAGGTAATGTTGTCCAACGCTTCTAAAAGCTCCTTACTGTAATATAACATGTTCTCATAAGGAAGAAAGACTGTGACATTCCTGAGAGAATCCAGTTGGCAGGCTAACTCTGGCAGAAAATTTTCCACAAGTTCATGCTTATGAAACAAAAGTGAGCTATGGGAAGCAACTTTGCCACTTCAAGTGTTTTTATCTGTTTGCTGCGCTGTGTGCTCCTCCTACCCATGACAAAACTATTACTAATGGCTATGAGCAAGTAACTCTCTTAGCAAAGCTCAAATCTCTGGGTATCTTGCATTGGTGGGGAGCAATTCACAGAAGTAACATGGTGTCCTGTTGTATGTTTAGCAAGCATTTTTGGCATCTAACCAAGAGCTGTGAATTGTTACTATTCTATGTCACAGAGAACAAATGCTCCCTTTTCATCCAGCTTTTATAGTGAGCAGTGCTACTGTCATTTAAGGCTCGTTGGGAAGTTTTATGCAGTTCTTTATATATTTATAAGCAACTGGTCAGGCAGGAATTGTATCCAGTGTCATTATGTAAGATCGCACATGTTATTTATGTAAGAACAGCTTCTGACTGGAAACAAAACCAAAACAAAAGCAAGCAAATATAAATCTCCCAAAACTCCAACTACCAAACAACAACAAAAAGCCCAACCCTGTTGGAACCCCAAGTTTTGACCGTCTCAGCATTTCAGTGCTGACAGGCAGTGATCTCCAAAAGCATACTGCATTTGACCTGAGACCTTGGGAAAGACTTCCTAAATTGTGTGATAACACTGGGATTGTTTCTGTGTAAGTAAAATTATGTGACTGGGTGAAATATGTAGAAATGTAGAAATTCAGTAATTTATATATATATAGGTGTGTGCAACAAGATGGAGGGTTTTGGGTGTTGGCTTTTTGTTCTTTCTTTCCTTCTTCTTCTTCACCTTTCTTGGTGTCCTGTCTTTGGGTGAAAAAATCCGCAGTGCAGAACGTAGGTGAATGGTTACTGGATTAAAAGTATAAATATATTAGTTGGCATTTGTTAGTTGGACAATTTGAGATATAAATGACCTTGTTAGCCAGGACTTCTTGCCATATTCCTGCCTTTTCTGCCCTGTTAACTTAGCAGGCACATTCCATGCAGCAGTGCCGCTGATAAGAACTAATAAACACTAAGTCCGAAAGAAAAACCTTGCTTCTCTTACTTTTAATCCAAACTCTGGGTAAAAGGACTCACGAAAAATAAGGAAAAAATAACAAGAGGCCAGAAACCCACACAACCCAAATCTGTTACCAGTCAAAACAAAAATGTTACTTGAACTTTCTTATTTGCTATGTACACATAATTAGCATAAATTTCTCAATTGTATCCAAGAGATGTAGACCCAGGAGAAAAATAATGTCTGAGCATTCAGGATTGGGATTAGGAAAGCCAAAAACCATCTAGTGTTGAATGTGAAAGGAACAAGAAGAGCTCCCACAGATACATCAGACATGACTTTGTGTTCTGTGATTCTGTGACTCTTTGTAGCACAATGTTCTCATACCAGATGAACCCCATTTATCCATAAAATATGCTTGAAATAACAGCATACAAGGTAGTAAGCACAATTTAATTCATCTGCGGCTTGATTTGTGAAAGTATCTCAGAAAATCTGGGAGATTAACAGATCTGCAGAATAAATGTTAACTGTCCCAGTATTTCTGTCATTCTTACAAAATGTCCAGTTATATAGATAAAGGGGTTTAACCCTTCCAGTTCCACTTATATTGGAGCTTTCTGGTTTTAATTGTAATATTTTAGAAATTAGAAAGTTACATTTTTTTCAGACTTTAAAGGAAATTATTGCTACATAATCCTTATTAGTGAGATTGTAGAATGGATGGAGATAATGGAGGATTTTTCCTACTCAAAGCAATGCCTTGGTTTTTATTCCTTGACTCCTTGCAATGGCAATCCTCTTGTAAGGAGGGATGGTATTCTGGGAGCAGTAACAGAGCAGTGAAATTGAACAAATCATATTTTCCATTAACATAATGAAATTTAACATGTTGCTTAGGAACATAACCAGTTTCAATCATCCCTCTCATGTCCAGTTTGTATACGGTGATTTTCAGTATTATGAATTATTTTGACACCTTGTCTGGAGCTTTTGGACTTTATTAAGATAGATCCTTATAAGATTTCACAAAAGAATTTGTTTTCTTTTATAAACTTTTTAAAAGGAAATTCCGTCTAGAAAAAACACTCAACAATAACCTTTTCAGGCTAAATTAGGATGAGTTCATTTTTGTAATTTTTTATTTCACTGGTAATGTGCTGTTTAGTCACCAGATAATGGGACTTTTCATAGATAATGGGAGCTCATTATCCCAATCTTCTAATAGAAATGCATCTTATCACAGATGCATGACTGCTATTCTTGATTTGATTTGAAATCATGTCTGAAAAAATACAAAAAATATGGTATCTTCATTGTCCATGGGGCTGCTTATTAATAGACAATGACCAAATCATTCAGTGTGAACTCCAGATGTGTCCTGTTTGTCCTCCATTGAGAACATAAATTTTAATTGTCTGAAACACAAGTTTAACTATCTAATAATACTGATGAAGGAGTCAAATCTTATCCGTTACTCATCTCTATACTATTGTGAAATCAGAAGAAGACATTTTGTACGAGGTTTATCTAAATGAGGGTATTCTTAATTACCCATGGATTTTAAGCTTTTTGGCTATTACTCCAGAAACATAAGACAGAAAGATGTATTATAAACTTTAATTTGTTCATGAAAGAACTCAAAGCCATGCTAATTTCTGAAGAGGCTTTGTAGTATGTGAATAGAGAAAAAAAAAAGGTCTGTCCTCATAAGGCATATGCGAGATAGATCTGCTCTTCCTGAACAAATGCAGTTGTTTCCTGAGTTTATGATGCTGTGGGAAGTAACAGCTGAGATCAGGAAAAAATGAGGAATATTTTAAGTATATTTATTCCAGTGAGTGCATACTGTGGCTTCTACAATCTTATTCCCTTTCATGATATTTTCAAAAACCTTAGGAAGATATTTTTTAGAGGCAGTCTTCATTCCTGGTAGTTTGCTTAGAGTTTCACCAACCTGAATTTCAATCAAAACCTCTTCCCTGACAAAGAATGACAAACATATTGTTGTTGCATATGCTGGCTATTTCCACTGCCTTTAACTTTCACTTGCTTGAGCTCTCTTGAGTATTGAATCGGAAAATATTTCTGGGGCTCCATGCTTAAAATCAAGCTCTTCATTTTTAACACATTTGATAAATAACAGCTACTAGACATCTGTGAAGAACAAACAAAACTTTTAAGGGATTTGTGATATTTTAGTTATATCAACTGAGTATACATACATTTAAGAAGTTTATTAATATTTTTAACCCAGAAAAATCCTTAGTCTAGAGCATCTTTTTTGTCTTTTTTAAGTGATGGCTTTTTAGTTTTCCTGTGCCACCACTTCTCAGTAGGCCTGATTTTCTTACTTTTTAATTTTAACTTTTCCAAGAGGAAAGAATAATCTCCTACATTATCTTTAGTAGATCTACATAATTTATATAGATGTTCACTGCTTTCTAAGCACTCTGTCACAATAAGTATGTAAGAGATAGACTATTAGTAATACTTTTCAGATATTTGTCTTTATTTAAAGATTCTTACCATATCCCTTTAGTCTTACAGAAATGTTATTACAGAAGGAATAAGAGAACTGTGTTATAAGGCAAATCAAAAAGAAGGAGCATGTATTATTGCACAGTGGCAATATCTTCAATACGTCTTCCATTTGATGATGATCAAGGTGTCCCTGCTCTAAGTTGCTCTTGCCCTGAGCAAGTTTTTGGACCAGATAAGTCTAGAGGTCCCTTAAAGCCAAAATTACTCTATTTACTGTGAGAGTTGTACAATACTGGAACAGGTAGCCCAGAGAAGCTGTGGATGCCCCACCTCTGAAGTGTTCACAAAACCTGGTCTAATGGAAGGTGTCCCTGCCCATGGAGAAGGAGGTTAAAACTAGATGATCTTTAGGTCCTTTTCAATCTAAACCATTGTACAATTCCAAGATCAGACTTATGTAATACAGGCTACCAGGAAATATTCAGATGCAAGACCCTGAATTTGTTCTTAAAGCAATTCCTCATTTGTTCTATTTCTGTCTCCAACAGCCCAGCCAAATCCAAATTTGTATCTCTATTTTCCTGTTCTTGCCTTGAACTCTCTCAACAGACCAGGTCCCCACCTCATGCTTATTTGCAGCACATACTCCTCATACTGATCTTTCCCTGCCTTTTGAAGCAATCAGCAGCCTTCCCCAGTCTGGGCCTGTAGCTGTTTTGTTGGAACTTTGCCCTCTGCAAAATGAGTTTGTCTAAGAGGGACAAACTCCTTGGCACACACTTCAGTGGTGACAGTGTGGTGGTGCATCCTTTCCCCACCGCCTTCTCGGGCTGCACTGTGATCTCAGGAAAGACCACTGCTATGGTTAAAGCCGAATATCTTGCGATCCTGTAAACTGCAGTCCGAAGTGAGACCCCTTGAGCTCTCTGGGACTGCGGAGGGCTCTGGTCAGCGTCTCCCTCTGGTGAATTCTCAAGTTTGTCATCCTTGGAAAACCACTGCCAAATGATGATGATGAGACTCAAACCCCCAGTCTGAGTCTCAGCCCTTTGCCTGTTGAAAAGATGCAAAGGCATCCAACACGAGTACTTCACTGAGCCAGAGGGGAATTTTTCCAGAGTACACACCTTGTAAATATTCCTTGAGTCTGTGTCTGTGCAAGTAGGAGTGCACTATAACATACATGCTGTGAATGTTGCTCTCTTAGGTTCTTAAGTGTGTTATATTCATAAAAAGGTAGACATTTGAGTTACTGTTGTGCTTATAGTAAATTATACAGAAACATTCATTAAATTGCCTAAATTAGGGCAGCAATAAACTGCTGCTTAATTTAAGTGCTGTTTATACCTTTTGGCCTAGGCTGTTGGTCAAGTCCGGGGAGAAGTTTGGCAAGGGGATCCATCCTCAACCTTGGGACTCCTTATCCCTTTTATACTTGCCCTTTCCCATCCTTACTCTTTTGCCAGCTCCAGGCTCTCTGTAGATCTTTTAACACTGATTTTAGTTTTAGAATGACTGATTTTAGATTTTAGTCTGATTTTTCTGTGTGCTTTTACTATCTGAGAAGTAGTAGAGTGAATCTTGCCAATTAACTTTCATTTTTATATTAAACCTTCTTTTGCTGATACCTTTCCCAGTGATTCTTTAAGTAACACAAAACACACATTCGTGACAAACAGAACTTGGAAGTCTTGGTGAGAAGGGGCGCAGGAGGCACCGTGTCTGTGATGTGCCCTGCCACAGTGAATCTCTCTCTGCAAACTCATGGCACTGATGGTTTCACTTTGCAAGCAGGAGCACCAGTGTAACAGTGGAGAGGTACCTCTCATTTTGGAGTTGCAAATTGCTGGGACATTGTAGGAGATTATCTTTAAGTCATACCAGGGCCCGCAAGGCTCAGCTTCTGGCTGGAGGATACCCTATGAAAACAAATTTCACACAAATAAAACAAAAGTTTTCTTTGCCCCAGGGAACTTACATATTCAAATACATGCTTTGGTGTTCCTTGTACATAAATAAAGACGGTCTTGGCAATATGCAGGTTAGGTTTAATAAGAGCTTTGCCATCTTTTATGTCCAGTAAAGATAACGCCTTCTCGCTACATTGTGCAACAGATCAGTTTTCTAGGCCAGTCATGCCATCAAGAGGCCATTTTCTTGCTCATGATCCTTGCACTAGTTGATGGCTTCTTTGTGTGCGTGCAGGTATGTCTAAAAGGTAGGATTTCACAAATCATATATGCCAATAGAATTTAATGTAATTTATTCCATGGGTGGGAACCCATTTACATTCACTCAACTCAATTTTGAACTCCTTAGAGATTTAAGCTTTTTATGCAATCTTTGCAAGTTTCTCATCATCTTTTTGGAACACAAATGGGCAGTGTTGATTTGATACTAATGTAAAGAATTACTGCTTTTTTTCCTGCATAAAGTATGGTATAATCCATCGAGACTCTAAAGCATTTTTAATAAACTGAGAAGACATTGATACCTTCCTATTAAAACTGCAATATTCTTTGCTTGCAAGATATGACTTAGTGAAGAGGACTCGGAGTTAATGAAGCATGAAGGAGCTGGTTACTTCATCGTTTAAAGGAGGTTATTTGGTTAAGCAAAATTAGTGTTCACTTAAAGTAAGAACACAAAAATTCTGACTGCACGTCTCTGTAATTTAAGTGGTATTTCACTTCTATAGGTATCCTTGAGTTTATTCTCCTCAGGCTATAAAGGCTATAAAATTTCAGAATATCCTAAACAGATACTAACTCCCAATGTAAAAAAAAAAAAAAGCTTTGTGTGGGGTATTGGCTATTGGTGTTTGACTATGGCAGTGATTGTCCCCCTGTGCTTGGTACTGGTGAAGCCATACTTTTAATCCTGTGCCCAGTTCTGGGCCCCTCACTACAAGAAAAACATGGAGGTGCTGGAACGTGTCCAGAGAAGGGCAGCAGAGCTGGGGTAGGGTCTGGAGCACAAGTCCGGTGAGGAGCAGCTGGCATTGTTTGGTCTGGAGAACAGGAAGCTCAGGAGGGACCTTATCAGTCTCTAAAACTACCTGAAAGGAGGTTGTAGCCAGGTGAGGCTCAGGCTCTTCTCCCTAGCAACAAACAATAGGACAGAGGAAATGGCCTCAAATTGCACCAGGGGAGATTCAGATTGGACATCAGGAAGAATTTCTTAATGGAAGGGGTTGTCAAGCACTGAAATGAGCTGCCCAGGGAGGTGGTGGAGTCACCATCCCTGGAGGTGTTCAAGAGATGACTGAATGTGGCACTCAGTCTCATGGTCCAGTTGACAAGGTGATGATTGGTCAAAGGTTGGACTTGATAATCTTGGAGGTGTTTTCCAACCTCAGGGATTCTGTATAAAAGCTAAATGTCTGTGTGTTAGCAGGAACAGACAGAATGCAGGCACAAGCACAAATGAAATGCCAAGAATAAATTTACTGTCATTGCCTTGCTAAGCAGGACACCCCTGAAGCAGTACCTGGGCAGTGGCACACAAGCGTGTGCACACTCACACAGACACCACAGAGCTCAGCCCATGCTGGAGGATGAGCGAACCTGCTGTTTCCACCTGTGTCAGGGGTTCCTGCAGGTGTGAGTTACCACCCTGCTTTGATCTTCCCCACAGCAGGGCAGAAATCTGAATGTTCCATGGGGTGCCTCCGAGTCTACCACGTGTTATCTAAACAGAGATTTTCTACTTGTTCTACAGACAAAGCCAAAAAACAATTTGTATGATCTGTGCGTTTTCTGACACCCTGGCTGCAAGTCACTCAAGCATGTTTACAATCCTCTTCACCAATATTCCAATATTTCCCCCTCAGCTCCGTGACAAGAACTGTATCATGTAATATAGAACATGTAAAAATGGTGTGTTTGATGCTATTAGTGGAAGATCTAAAGCACCCATAACTTTCCCTGAGCACCTGCATTTGCCTGATCACCTTGCACAGTGCCACAGGCATGTCATAAAGGCAGAGAAATAATAACTTTAAGTTAACTAGAATGTGTGTCTCTAGGAGACAAAAAGAAACTGAAGAAGATTTAAGGAAATGTGTTTCATCCTTTGCTATCGGCATCTTGCTCTCTTTTATATCAACAGATATACTCAGCATTTTCCCCATTTAATTATAAACCTACCTTGTAATTATAATGTACTTTCAATTCAGTGAAAATGCTTTAAAAATAAAGGATAAAAACTTCATCTTTGAAGTCTGTTGATTTTTTTTCCTCTTCTGTTTGATCTAAAAATATATTAAATCTCCATAAATTATTTCAAGCTTTTTACAAGTATGATTTTTTTACTATGTAAAAATGTCTTACAATCAGGGAGATTCTATCATGCTTCTGAACTGTAGTTGGAGAGGTAATAGCTAAATTCAAGGTCTTTTATTCCCTCTATATAGCTAGACATGCAAATATTTTAATGATAACATGATATAATTTTTAAACAGTTAATTAAAAATTTAACCTTAATATTGTAATTCTCTATTTTCTTTTTTTTTCCTTGAATTCTATGAAACAAAAAACAAATACAGGTTTTTAAAAGAAATAAATTAATCCTTGAAATGTTTAAGCTATCTTTCTGTTTGATCTCTGACTCCTAACTTTCTATCTCACTTTCTGTTTATCTTTGAGGATGACCAGAGAGGTTGTGGAGTCTCCACACTTGGAGACATTCAAAAGCCATCTGGAATAGGCTGAGAAATTGGCTCCAGGTGGCTGTTCTTGAGCAGAGTGCTGTGCCAGGTGATTCCCAGCACTCCCTTCTAATCCTTACCCCTCTCTGATGGTTCACTGTTACAGCATTTGGAGTGGTAAGGACTACTTATGCTCCCATTCTTTGGACATTTCCAAACCATTTTATCTGTCTTTTCCATAACAGAAATTTAGCAGTGGGTATGTTCCTGCATCTTTTATACATGTCCAGTTTTATTACCTGTTCTATCCATTTTTTGTATAGATATTTAGTAGAAAGCATGCAGGTTAGTCTGAAGAGTTTCTACAGTCCAAATGCTATGTAGCTCGTTCATAAGAGATACTCTATTGATTCTTTCTTCTTCCTGCCTTTGGATTATTTTCCATCATTATGCTGTTCTACAGATAACAAAATGCCTAGTGTTTATTTACAGAAAATTTGTTAAAAACATTGATCACGAAGGCAAAGGTTGCAATATTCAAAACTATGGTTCTGTCCCCTTAGAGCTGCCCTTTGTGCTTTCTAGAAGTGCAGAAACCGGAAGAAAGTTTATTCTAAGCCTTCGATATCTAGGTCTTTGCAGTTCTGTCTCCTGGCCCAAGGTTTTACACACTATTTCGTTCAAGTCTTTTACTCTCAGTGAAGTCAACGAGTAAGAATAGTTGCATGTTTTGCTTTTCATTCCTGTCAATAAATAATACATTGCTTTTGGCTTAAGAGTGGACAAAGTATGCTGGTTTAACATAGACTTGCTTTCTTGCTGTACCCATGCAGGTGGCAAGGAGATGGTAGTTCTGCACTACCCAAATCCATAATGGAATATTTATTTTTATTGGCAATATATTAAGTTATTTTTCCACAAGGCAAGTGTGCTTTGTCTGCAGTGGTATTTGGTTACATGCTCTCCCTGTCTTTATGTCTGCCCACATTCCACTGATGGGTAAAATGAGTGACCGGCTGAGTGGACATTTATCTGCTAGCCAAGGTTAACCCATCAGAGTAATTTACTTCATTCATGTTCTACAGACAACCATTCTCCTCTGGGCATTTTCTGCAAGACTAGCAAGATTTTACAGAATCGTACAGGTTGATAATGATCACCATTTTGCACTTCAATGTACCTTCCTAGGACTCTTCAAAACATGTTCAGTATATAATATCCTTTCTCTGACACCTGTACACTCTTTTCTTACACTCTTTTTTCTCTGAGATTTCCTTTGCTGTAATATCAATCTACTATGAATATTCCCTGTGAGTGACATTAATATTCTGCTGAGCTGCTCAATACATTTTGGCTCATCTTCCTTCTTTTGCACTGTGACAATTCACGTTCATGTTTTTTTGTTTTCAAGGCATTATTGCAGGTGCTTGGTCATTTCTTTCAGATTCTCCAGTCAGATTCTGCCTGATATTTTGCCTTGGCCATGAAGTTTCCCACAGACTTTTTTGTTTCATGTTTAGTGGAAGGTCACTGCTAATTAGTGAAGTTTGGGGCTTTTCTAGGAGTACTTAAATTTAACCCTAGATTTTGCTCTGTCCAGACTGTCCAGGAAATGTTCGTATCATCTTTTTAGTTTATCCTCATCAATTTTTAGCATAAGTCCTCCTTAATCCTCTTGCACAAAGATTACTTGTCTAGGTTTCTTAAAAAGGTTTTGAGGATTTGGTAGATAGTTTTAAAATTGATTTTTCTTTCTTTTTTTTTTTTCATCTTCTGCTTTCTTGACTTAGTTTTTGATACATGTTCTGTTCCTTGTCCATGTCTTCATTTTTTAATCAGCTCTTTTATATTCTTGATATTTTGTTGATGACATAAATTATTTTTGTTGAAAGAATGCAAAGATGGTTGTGAGGAAATATAGGACCAAACCAAGGCATCATTTTCCTAGCAGTGACTAGTAAAATTTTTCAGAATGAGCAGGTAGAGGGATCTTCAGTATTGCAGTTCAGCAACCAACAATTTGGGAATTCAGGTAATCCAGCCGTCACGATTATAATAGCTACTGGTAGATTTAAACTACATGAATTCACCTAAATCTGCTCTGAACATACATGTGTCCTCCATTAGAGCTGGTGACAGTATTTTCTGCAGTTGAATTCCACCTTGCATGAGAAAGCACTTGGTGTTCAAATGCTGCTGGGTGATTTCAGTGGCTGTCTCTGAGAAAAAGCCCCTCCCTCCCTCCCTACTCATATTCCTGCCCCGGCTGTGCTGTAAGTGGGCTTCCTACCCTGTGGCTGAAGTGTCTGTGATTGATCCTGGATTTGGCTTGTTATTTTGCCTTTGCCTGGTGCTTGCTGGACCCGCTGCAGTCCCCACTAGGCTGTGCTGGCCTGGCTCTGGTGCTGTGGGAGCACATGGTTGCCATAGGATCCAAGTTTGCCTTCCTTCAAGGAGCACCTTGCTCTGCGCCCTCTGAGAGTGTGTGCAATTATGATTCAGTATAATGGTGTGCATTATCTCGTATTTATTGCCGTCAAATATTTCTTTCCAAGTCATTTGGGAGGAGGATGCTCCACTCATTCTAATGGCAATTAAGAGGCTGCCTCTTGCTGACCATCATTTTTGAATTGCTGTTTTAGAATAAGCTGTCAACAGGCATGTGGCAGGGTCTGGATTTGTGTACGAGGCAGGCAGCAATTTCGCAGAGAGCCAGCCTGCAGAAGCAGTCCTCTTTCTTAAGTGCCAGGGGGAGGATGAGTTATCAGGTTTTAACTCAATTTTAATGTGAAGTCAGCTTTTCTTTCTCATCAACCTTTGTATTCCCCATTAAGAAAACACACATAAAGACAGTTATGTGGCTTTTTTGGGTTGGAACAAGAGAAAGGTAGTCAGACTCAACAGATACTATTTTCTTAATTTAATACGAATTTGTAAAAGTATATGAGGCACCACAGCAATGATAGTAAGTGATAATAAGGCCTAATGTGCAATTAAATGGGAAGAACTAGGTTATGTATCCCCACGAAACTCTGGGGAATAAAGGCAAGGAACAGTTTTAGTGTTAGACAAGAAGCAGAGGAAATTAAGAGGTGTAAGGCATAAAGCTGTGTAAATTCTTCAAATGAGTAGGAGACTTTTCCTAAAGTCCAGCTATCTTAAAGATGATAGCACTGTCAGGGTTCTAATGGGAGGCTGAGGCGGCAGAGAGAAGGCAGGGCTTAAATTCTACGAAGGAAGGGAGCTTCAATTTTTAATTTAGCAGTGGCATAAAAGAAACAGAAAAGCAAACCACAATTCTGGTTGTGACTCTTGCAAAACCAGAACAGAAACTGTGTTCCTTATTTTTACTATTTTTATTTGTATTGGGCTCCTTCCTGCCCCCTCCCTTTACTAGCTCCACATATTTTTTTCCTCTTAGCTGTTTGGATAGTGACTAACTAGTGAAAGCCTTATATCCCTGTGTCAACTGTTCCCTAGGGTCTCTTCCCTAGTTCCTCTTATTCTTTACATGACAACTACAATCTGTCTACTTTAAGTGGTTTAACTAGCACAACTCAAGCATCCATATTTACCCTTTCTAAAAATATTAAATATGGATGCAGATTTTCATATTTAATGCTGCATCCCAAATAATTACAGGAGACTTAAATACAAGCATAAATGAGATGCCAAGTACCAAAGTTTGTCTGTGATGAGTATCCCTGGAATCATAATGATAACCTGACACTGTTAGGACATTTAGAGAGCCAGCCATTTTAAGTGATTCTGTGCTGTCAGCTTTGGACATTTCAATCATCATAAGCCCAAATGCCTCATTTCTCATACACAGAAGCAGGAGAAAATGCAGTCTTGAAGGGATGAATGATAATGCATTAATTCTGGTAATGCAATGGGACAAAGAAAACCCTGTGAAGCTTACAGTATATGCTTCTGGCTCTGAAGTTCTTTTGTTTGATGTTTAAGGAGTTAATAAGTCAAAGGTAATGGGAAAAAAAAGGTGAAAATGTAGACACAATGAGATAGAATTACAAAGATGAAAAAAAGAAGGAAACAACAAATTTTAATATCTTACTCAAATCCTGCTGTCATTTTCTTTCCTTTAGCAGTTTTGTTTAGTGAGTGTTTAATGGCCATGCACTTTTCATGCTTTCTATAAAAAATGGTCATAGTTGTTGGAGAATTTGTTCTAGAAAGGGCTATAAGATTGCACTCCCTGTATTTTGATAAAATTGTTTAAGAAATTTTATTAGTATTCCTCTGGTAGGTAGATGTTTCTCCTATCAGTAATGTCTTAAACTGTCTTTCTTATTTTAAAAAATTGATTTGGTGAGGTTAAGAATGTGGAGCTTAATAAAAATAATAATACTTTTAAAAAAGTAAGCAGCTGAAAAATCCAATTTGTCATCTGGGTCTGTTATAAGCAGTAATAGCTCTAATGGCATTAAAATCTTATTAACATTTATTTTTCAAAAAATTTGATAATATTTTCTAAAATGTTTGATAGGAAAAAAAATTACTTTTTTTTAACTTTGTCTTCAGATCTCTTAAAAAATTAGTTGAGTAAGTTCTAACTAGTGGTTAGCAAAATGTCAAGATTTTTCAAAAATATTGATTATTTTAATCCTTTTCAAGACATTTTATGATGTGGTAGGTATTATCTATGATCTCCTAGGCCCTAGTGTAATGGATTAGAAATTACTTTCAAATACAAGTAAGATAACTGTGAGGAAGCGCCGGTCTTGATGAAGCAGCGCTGTTTTTCTGGACACTGAACTGAACATTCCGTAGCCATTGTAGCTAGAAAGAAACCATTCCAAGTATGACCTTCATAAATTTCAAGTGTGCATCACTGGTAAACAAATATACCAGATACGATGAACACATGTTGGGTTTTATGATCTTTTCTGGGTGTTTGTGACAGAATTGAGACAAATATTAAATAGGTATTTCAGAAGTAGTAGACGTCCTGTTGCACACTTTAAACACATAAACATCCTCTGTTTTGCTCCTGTCTGTTAATGAGGGTCATATCTTATACCCCACTCAATAGGACTAAAGTGTAGTCACTGTTTATGAGCATGCCTGTTTACAGTGGCAATTATAATTCACAGTTACTTGAATAAACATTTGTGTGGGGAGTGCTCCTCAGAGCTTTAATATAAACAAACACAAGAAAGCAAATTTTACCTTTCTTTTATAGATGTGATGCCAAAAATACAAAATATATGACTTCATAAACGTAAAATTGAAGCTTTTCCAAAAAAGGCGCAAAGACAGGAATGTAAACCAATCCTTCAGGTAGGAAAAAAAACTTCTTCAGCATGTAACCATTCCATCTTTCTCAGTGCAGAACATAATCTTTGACTACATTTGCCTCAGTTGTGTAGAAATGTCATTAAAGTAAAGCTTTTTCCTTGCTGGAACAAATAAGGACATTCAGCTCACTCGGTAGCAGTTCCAGCACAGTAGTGCATGACAGGAATGCAGGTATATATGAAAGTGAGATATTTGAAACATCCAGAACTTCAGGGCAGAGAAGAAAAGGATAAGATCATGAGCCCCCCATGCAGTAGCTCCTGACCCTATTTTGATGATTCTTTAATAAATTTGAGAAGGGCTGCCACTCTGTGGTAATTAAGTTAAAAGTTATTCACATTCATTCCAAACCATTAATGGGTGCAACTCACCCCACAAAGAATGCACAGTCATAAACATTGTAGAATTTTCACCAGTTTTTATAGATAGGAAAATACTGCTTACTTCCATGATATTATTCATCACTGAATGCTAAGAATAAAACAAGCTCAAAGTTTACACACTGCATGTCAATACTCTTGTCTCTAGGAGCCAGGTTCGGTGCGAAATTTCGAAGCGCAAAAGCAGAGCTTACAATCTACTTACGGTTTTCTTGCAAGAAGTTTTTCAGTCTTTCTCGCCTCTTACCTTCTTAATTTCTAACAAGCTCTAGACAAGGCTTGTTTAACCTCTATGTCTTTTTTATCAGATTCAATTACTAGGAGATAATTCAGAACAGTAATGTCTAAGTGAAAGACATCTAATATCTTATTCATTGACCTCTTTTCCTCTGAGCTGTGTCAGTTGCCCCAATCACTTCTGATAGTTTTCCTTTTCCACTGCTGCCTCCCAAAAGAGCAAATCCCCAGCCCATCAGCACAACTTGTGGTACTTATCAGCACTAAGAAAACCTGGATCATCTATCTCAGTTGTGATATTCCTTCTCTAATTCTGATTTTCATTAGAAAGAGTCATGCTCTTATCAAAGTGCCACAAGTGCTCTTCAAAACAAATCTGATGTTGTTAGTATACAGGTCTTTTCATCAGCTTTGAAGGGTCAGATTTGATAGTCTGCAAAATGCTTTGGTCTCTGTGTTTATGAATATATTTCCTACTCAATTCTCAACTTCAGGGCTTAGAATCAGAACATGTATAAGGCCACAGGGACTTATACATCTTGAATTATCTTCTCTGACCTTCTGTGATCCTCTTCCACAGACAGTAACTTTTGATGGAAAATAGAATTCAAGGATACCAAATAATTTTCAAAGCTAAAAATAGCTTCAGATGTTATAAAGTTTTTATTTTAAATATTTTAAAAAGAAAATATTTAGGCTTTTAATTAAAGAAAATATTTTAAAAGATAACAAACCCATTAATCAAAACAAAAACAGGAGAAAAAATAAAAATTGTCTTATAAAACACAAAATGTTTTATAATGGCTTGAATTGTCCCAAATCAACATTTCTACAGAAGGAGGGAAGGATGAAGGAGATAGGAAAGATGTTTAGTTTCTGATAGAAACTCAAGTCAAATCACAGTCAATTAAATTTTACCTCATTTAATTTAGCTAACAGATTAAATTTAAATTTAGCTGACGGGTGGGGATAAAGACAGTGTTTGATTACTCTTCAGGGAGATGGAGTTTGCCTATTGTACATTTAAGACATCAAAGGGGAACACTCACAGCTTCCTTCTAGTTTGTTATAGTGATTATTCTTCCTCACTGAAGTGAAATTTGTACCCAGCATATTATTCTTGTATGATATAATATCATACATAATATATGTGTGTGTTGTGTGTGCGTGTAACCAACATAGATACAGCAATTCAGTATAGGTATTTTCTGGGATAACTTGTGCTGATATACAGCCTTGAAACTTTTTACCAATCATAACAGCATTTTTATCTATTAGTTCTTTATTTGGTTCATGCTCATTTCATCTTACCACACTTGTCATCTGTTAGGGATCATTTCAGCCAAAGAGTTTACTCAGTGTCCCATTCCATTCTCTCTTTACAGGTGTAATTCCTGTTTTGCTGTAGCATATATCTGTCCAAAACAATAGGGCCTTTAAGGTCTTCTCTAGAAATATAACTGTTACCTACAACTTACTAAGTCTCCAGTAAAATTCCAGTAAATTTCAGTGTAAGCGTCATTTAATGGTACTGAAACTGATCAAAAACTCAGTCAGAATTCCAATTTTTCATTACCCCCTTGTCTATCCCTTCCCATAACCCAAAATATCAGGAAAGAAAAAGATGTGGTGTGGTTCTGACTCCTGTGTTATCTGAGATGATACAAGAGGATAGAAACAAACTATGGTCAAGTGTTTCCTCAAGTTTCCAGATGCATAATAAGTACTATAGTCCCAGAGGAACTTGGCAGACCAAATATTTCATATGTCTGCATTAGGGATGGGTAAAGTACATAAAATTGACATTTTCTTCCTTTCTTTATACTTTGCTTTTCCACCAGCTGTTCTTGAAAGACTAAGCACTTAGCCCTCTACACATATCTCTCAGCTGCTCATTTTTCTGGTTACAGGGCTTTAGAGAAAATTTTAGTAAAAATTTTTTTTTTAAAAAAAGAGAGAGATCCCCCCTAACTATATCAAATTCTCCAGCTCAGGTTGCCAGACTGACTAAAATATGGTCTGAATTTTTAGTATCCTTGCTTTAAAGAGTAGTTGTCATGGTTTAAACTCAGAAGGCAGCTAAGCCCCACCCAGCCACTCACTGGGTAAGAGACATGTAGGGTAAAAGGAAGAAAACTCATGGGTGGGGATAAAGACAGTTTAATAGGAAAAGCAAAAGCCATGCTCACTAGTAAAACAAGGAATTTGTTCACTGTTCCTCCTGGGCAGGCAGCTGCTCAGCCATCCCCAGGAGAGCAGGGAATGAGTTTCATTATATGGAACTTGGTAAGACAAATGGCATCACTCTGAGCATCCCCCTTTCCTTCTTTTTTCCCCAGGATTGTATTCTGAGCCTGATGCCATATGGTTGGGAATATCCCTTTGGTCAGTAGGGGTCAGCTGTCTCAGCTGTGTCCCCTCCCAGCTCCTTGTGCACCCCCAGTCTACTTGCTGGTAGAACAGATAGTCTGAGAACCAGAAAAGGCTTTGGCTCTGTGCAAACACTGCTCAGTGATAACAAAAACATCCCTGTGTTATCAACACTGTTTCCATACCCGTCCAAAACACAGCCCCATACCAGCTACTAGAGAAAATCCTCTTTCCGAGTCAAAACCAATACAACAGCACATTGCTAAATTCTCAAGGAGCATGCTTACAATTGATCTGTCAATTAAACACATTTTTTCAGTCACTGATGAGGAATTTTTAACTTCATCTCTTTGTTTTTTTCTGAAAGTGTAATGTGTCCAACTGTACTTCCGATGTTCATATATCTTTTCCTGTGGTCAGTTAATGATCTAGCATTATATCTTTCTCAGTAAGAAAAAAAAAAGAAATTAACAGAAATTTTGAAGGGAAGTAGCAGCTGATGACATCTACCATGTGTGTTCTTTAACTGACAGATAAATTTCTTTGCTTATCATCGGGAGGAACATTCATGGAGCGACAGTAATTCACACACTCACAGACCTGGAGCTCCCAGTTAATTCTTAACGTAATTCATGGTTCTTGCTTTCATTTCATAAGTTCTGAATCTTTTGAGATCCATGCTTTAATTGAAAGTGATGCTGATAAAGTGTAATTTAGGGGAACAGGTTATATTTACATTTTGTTTACTACTAGTATTTTAATAGGCATGTCAATAATGAAAGTTAGTAGTACATTTTTCTTTTTCCTCACTAAATTTTGCAAATATTATGGGACACAGGTAAGCAACAGAAAGTACTTGTCAGGTGGTGTGTATGAACACCAATGAAATCCAATTGTATTTTTTAGTTTTCATCCCATTATTTTTCTTGTCATTTTTATGGTCTAAACTGTGTTTTGTTCTTTTACTGGAGTGAAATCTTGCAGTTTGTTCCTGCACACTGCAGTTCTTGAACACCTGCTTGTTTGAACCAATTGTTTGCTTCCTCAAGGTGGTGAATATTTTAGGAACCTGTGCTTTATCCCTTGGGATAACTGCGACTAGTGGCTTAGTGACTGACAGCTGTCTTTACAATATATTTAACACCAGGAAAAAACCCCCCAGATTTTAAAATATCAATATTTATGAGTCTCTATCATACCTGAGATGTTACAATTATAAGAATGAACATGACAGGCTTAGCATTTTGTGCATGATTCCACGGGTTGCTGTGGCTTGTGCTTTCCTTTCCTGCTGACTTTCCTCAGGAAATTTTGCAGGTTTAATAGCTGCGTATGAATTTATTCACCTGCCTAGGATTATTTTAATCCTGAACCTTTTCTGACTTCCTTCCTCTAGCATATTGAGCTAGTTTTCAGGCTTCTTAGTAAAGCAGAGTAAAGCCATTAAATTCTTTTGTCTGGCAGTGTCCCAGAACAGTCTTAAAGCATTGGCACAAGATGACTGTCAGAAAACAAACTTGCTGCCTGCTAGGGATGTTGTTACCTTGGTGGATCCCAGAAGTGGTTCTCCTGAACCCTTCACTGATAAGAGCTCTGACTATATGCTAATAGTTTTAAGCTTTCCTTGAGTGATACATGAATAACACGTCTAGGATGAGTGCCTGTATTTGAAGTTAATGTAATTAAAAAGACCAGTAACAGTATTCAGAAGAACCTTGACTATACTGTCATGAGCAGCTCACAGATTCACTAACTAGTGCTGGAAAATAAAACAGGAATAAAAGTAACAGAAGAAAGCAGCATAAAGTGCCATTGCAGATGGGAATTCTGAATGTTCTCATCTAAAACCTTTATGTGCCTCCAGTCCCATGTATGGACCAGCAAACATTTGTTTCCACAGCTCCTTTAGGTTTAATCCACAAATGATGACCTGAACTTACAGCAAATGCTGCCTGACTTACAGCAAGATTTCACAAAGTTCCCTTTTATTACAGTGAGGAGTAACACATTGTTGCTGTGATAATTTTTAGCAACAGAACAAGACATTGATGGTGTTAATAAATATTTCAATACTTTACCTAACAATAAAATCCTAAAGGGAAGTTCAGTGGGCCTCTATGTTAGGATCTTGCACTGATTGAATAAATCAGCAGATACAAAGGATGCATATTGATTAATATTGAGATAGTAATCTGGCTTTATGTGACAAATAGCTTACTGTAGGCTGTGAGCCTCAAACTGAGCTCTTTGCCTGAGCAATTTGAATTGATAAGATCTTAACTGTCTGTAATCTGTCAACCTATCCTCTCACAATGTATTGCAAGAAGTGATACTCATCTATAATTAAGATTTTCAATAGATTTGCATTGTTATTAAAAATTACCTTAAAGATTTTTCCAGACAGAACTAAGAGAGGTATTTGAGTCACTCTGGACAATTAGATAATCCTAATTAGATAACAGATAATACATATACATAAGATTCAGCCTCTCTATTAATTTGGAAAGCTGAGGATAGATTTTATCATGAGGAGCGACTGAACCAAAGGCTTCTAACTCCACACTACTTAGAGAGATTGCTACTGATCTTAGAGAGAAAGCTATTGATCTTGTAATTTTTTACTGTATCATTATTTTAGTCTGAGGTACTGTGGGAAGAAGGAGAGGAAGGCAAGAAAGGGGCAAGTCTTGGGAGATTGATTCCACCGAGGAAATGGAAAGTTCACAGGGAACTCTGAAGAAAACACAGAATTTTCTGGAGGTATGAAAGCACTGTCTCACCATAAATATCTCTCTACACATTTTAGGACATGAAATGAAAATGTGAAACTTAGAGAAGGAAGAATGAAACCCCAAACAAACAGGATCTGGTACATTTATACGATTCAATATATAGCATGTGATAATGTTCTTCTCTATTTAAAACTTCCTCTATCCAAAAATAAATACAACATTCAACAGTCTGAGAGCTGATGTCTGGCACAGATATCCTTAAATCTCTGTTTGACGTAGAAGATCCAGATTTTTAAGGACCCTAAATATCATAAGGAAATGTCTCTAGGAAAAATTTCAACTAAAATGCTAGAAACTATCTTTGGGCTCAGAAACATGTTTTGTTTTCCTCCAGCTGATCTTAAAAAAGGTAGTACATTGTGTTACAAAAGTTATCTGTGTCCCCAGAACTGCTGGAATCATGACTGGCTGGTGTTGCAGCAATATGGCAAAGACCTCAGAGTGTATTTGGAACTGAGTGGAAATGAGAGGGACAACACGCTACATTCAATCTGTTTTGGAAGCAGGCAGGATCTGCCTGCTTTGGATTGCTTTGCAGGTAGCTGAGTTGCTTTTTTAGTAGGAGAATGAGACATGAAGCTCAGTTTCAAGAGCTATAAATTCTGCTTAAAAAAAAAAAAAAAAGATTTGCACAGTCTTTGTGGTGTGTCTGTCTGATGAAAAAACCTGCAAACCTGAGTTTCGAAGGCACCTTAGGCACTTCTTCTGCTTCGAAGTCCAGAGAGGCCTGGAAGCTAAAAAGTAGCATCATAAATCTGACAAATTTGATGGCCAAATCTTTGCAAAGCTCATTTTGTTATTACCAGAGTTAATGATAGAAAAGAAAAGCCAAAATGTATCCTTCACCTCTGGTGACCTCAACCTGAGGTCAGACTTCAGAAGTGCATTGAAAACTTAGGCAAGGGATCAGAGGGGGGTTGTTTATTTAGTTTGTTGTTGTTGAGATTTTTTTGGCATTTTTCAGGTTCCTTTTTCTTCTAATAGATAGTGAGATGACTGAAAATTTGAGTTACAGGATGTTTTAAACCATTTAGAATTTCAAAATCAAAGCAGATTCAATCCATCCCTTTAGCTGGAATAATGAGGAGAAGGGTGTTTTTTTGAACAGAGAATTCCTCTGTTCTGAAATACTCTTTTCTGTTATTTTAAACAGAAAAGAAATCACCATGAATTACTTTGCTATATGGAAATTAAACACTTCACCTTTTGCTTTTGGAAGGCCCTCTCATCAAGCAATAAAAAAATATGACTTAGTTTAAGAATAAGGAAAATGAATCCAAAAGAACACACAGTGTTGGCTGAGGCTTAATCAAGCATTACTTTTTTTTTCCCTTTTCAGAACTTTACAGTTCTGAAAATTGTCTGATTCAGTACAAATTTTTCATTCTCTGTGCTCTGTTCTACTACAAAATAGAAAAAAGTAAATCTATGTTGTATATATTCCCATGTTTGACTGCACTAATGGGTAATAAACACCAGAGAATTTGCAATGTGTTAATAAATTCCAAACCCATGACAAGATCATGCCAAATGCATGAATGCTTTCAGTCACTGAAATTCAGCTAAGTTGCTGTGTAAGATTCAGATGGGTTTAGATCTTAAGAGGAATATTACCTCTGTGTAGAGTGACCTTAAATGTTGAGGTAGACTTAGCTTTGATGCTAAAGCTGAGTTTTGCCCGAGATGGACATGTATGTCTTTTCAAAAGAATAACAGCATCTTTCTGACTACACACATTTTTAACATACTGTACAAAAATTGGTGGCATAAATATGCTTTGAAGCCAAAGTCACCTTTTTTTTCAATCATTGCATTATAAAAGATACTTCTCTTTCTTAATGTGTTTCTTCGTTTCACAACAGGTGGTAACAGGACTTGCACAGCACTCTTTGCATGTATTTTTATAGATCGTTTCCTCAACTAGTCGAGGCTTAGAGAACACATGATTATGAGAAACTCTGCTGAGTAAAGATGTTTCTCTGTATTAGGAACAAAGTAAAAATTTTAAAAATTTCTTGCAAACCACCAATCCTTGCAAGTCGCACTCACCAGCAGTAGTTTTTTATGCTTTCTTGCTGTAGAAAAATACAGATGGGTTTGGGTTTGTGTTTGAAAAGACTGCTTATGGGGCGTGGAAGTGGTTTTGAGCAGAAAAGCGAGTGTGTGTGTGTGTGTGGGAAGAGAAGTAGAACTTCCATATGTTTTGGAGTATTTCTGGAGAAATTTTCTGTTTGTGGACTACCTCTTCTGAAAGAGAAGTCTGGAAGAACAAGAAATGATGTGCATGATGCATAGGGGAATGCAGGAGGTAATGAAGAAGACTGCAGAAGGGATCAGGGAATCAAGATGAAAGTGACTGCAAAGGGGAAGAGAGAAAGGGAAGGGTAGTGAAATAACTGCAGACTAAGATAACTTTGGAAACAGCCAAGCAATTTTACAGCTCATTGATTAGAGATTAAGTATTACTTTATGTGAGGGTTGGTAGTAAGTCTGATGTTTTGTCACTGGTAGTACTTGGTCACTTGCTTACCACCAACAAAGAGATGGTATTTGTATTTATTTTTTCAAGCCATGAAGTAAACACAGATATGTTTTATTTATTATAACAATAGCTCTGCAGAATTTTTTCCTGGGATAACTTCCCTTCTGAAAAACATAATGACATTCTTAGGGAGTGCTAAGAAACTAAATGAGAAAATAAATTTGTAGAGATATATGTCTATATAATGATATACCACATAAGCCATGATTTGGTATACTATGCAGGTCATTTTTGGTAGATAACAGGTCTGAAAATTGTTAGAATCTGTCAGAGACTGAAATGTTATGGTTTATGGCTTAAACACCTTTATGAAGGACTTTTACCTATTATACCAAAGGTGTAACAAAAGTTGTATGGAAGACCACTGCACCCCAAATGGGCCTCCTGACTGAGGCCCTTGACTGCAAGTTAATAGAGATAAGATAACAGTGACTCAAGTCTGGGCTGGGGAAAAAAAATACATTCACAAGAGGATTAAGCCCAGCACCTTTGGCGTGGAGGCCACAGCCCCAGGTTTTTCTGCTGCCAGGCTCACACAGATCCCTACACTAAAGCGGGGAGGAGGAAATGTTTTGGGTGTGTGGCATAGCCTCCGGCCAGATGCAGTGAATGCCCATCCTCTGCTGGGTAGACTGGCCCAGCTGTGGGGCCTCCCACCCCGGGAAGGCCACATCTATGGGACATCCACATGGGACAGCAGAGGGGGTGTCATGACCCATCAAAAAGGGGTCCCCAGACCCTGCACCAGAGCACTGCACCTGATACTACGTGATGCAACAGATCCACAGTCTTGCAAGGGACAGCGCCAAACTTGCCCCCTGTCCCCTCAGGGAGGTACCTGTGTGTTCCCACCTGCCCAAATGTGTAGTAATCCATTGGATTCTATGCTTTTTGGTGGGGCACCCTCCCCACCAAGAAGACCAGGTGGAAGGAAGCAGTGAGACATTGTTGGGACCCATGGACGTGTGATATGTTTCTACTTAAACTGTCTCTGTCACTCTCCCTGTTCCCTCCCACACACACCTCTTTTTCTCTTTTTTTTTTTTTTTCTGCTTTTAAAAACTAGGGTGATAAGAACTGATACTCAAGAACAAATATACATAGTTACAACAGAAAATATCTGTAAAAATACAATTAAAATTTATTTTATGTTCTTGTAAATTTATATGCCTTTTAGAGGATAGTTCTTCTAAGAACTAGAAGAACTTCTAAGAACTGTTATATTTCATAGAATCATAGAATGGCCTGGGCTGGGAGTTCATCTCGTTCCAGCCCTCTGCCATGGGCAGGGACACCTTCCACTAAACCAAGTTCCTCAAAGCCCTGTCCAACCTGGCCTTGGGCACTTCCAGAGATGGGACATGCACAGCTTCTCTGGGAAAACTGTCCCAGGGCCTCACCACACCTCAGTGTAGAGAATTGCTTCCTCATATCTAATCTCAACTTTCCCTCTTTCAGTTAAAAGTAATTTCCCCTTCTCCTGTCACTCCAGGCCCTTGTAAATAGTCTCTCTCCATGTTTCTTGTGGGCTGCTCTGGATTGGACCTGAAATAAAGATGATTTGGCACCCTCAAAGTCATTAAGGAGAAATCAGAGAAGGTAAAATTTAAATTTTACCCTTTCTTTTCACCATAAAATGATATGTTTTTATTTTAAATTAAAAAAATTAAAATTGTGTTGGGTTTTTTTTTTAAGATAATAAATCTTATAAATCTGTATTTGAAGAAAGAATGTATGTTGTTCAGTAGTACATTCTACCACTCAACTTGGAGGGGCATGACTCTCTTCCTTTGTTTTGTGTTCATTCCTTTCCTCCAAAATTAGAATGATTACCGGAGGAACCAACAAGAGATAGCTCAGCAAATCCTCCACCTTGACATTTCTGCCATTTAAAACAATTTTATTTGACTAACCTAATTTTTCAGTGGAAGGTCTCAGACCTTTCCAAAGCCTTTTAGCCCTAGACATTTTGAATATTAGCAGGACAAATTAAAATTAAAAAAAAAAAAAAAAGAGATTTGCAGAGACTTTTCAGTGCTATCTCAGTCATGTTAGCATCACTATTATCAATGTAAGGTGCAAAAGTGTGGGCTATCAGGAAACAAGATACAGAATTTGTTATTTTGAATACTGTCCAGTAAAATGATGCAATGCAAAAATGTGGGGAAAAAAGGCTGTCCAGAGAAATTATGGCCCCTTGTCTTAAATGCTGGGAAGACGTAACTGAGAAAATGTATTGCTTTCCCTGTAAAGCCAGAACATCTATATTTCTGTTCAGGCTTGCTGGCACTGACAGAAAGATGTACGGAACGAGCTACTTTCTGAAGGATTTCAGTAGCTCAGCTTTATTAGCAGTTGCTCTGGGCTTTGAAGCAGCTAATATTTGTCTATATGCTCTGCTGGAATTCCTGTCTGACCCTCAGACATGTTGTCTCAACCTGTCTTCTCATCCTGATTGCATCCAACAATGTAAAATTGCAGATGCTTTGAACAGAATGTAAACCCATCTCAGACGAGCTAGTAATATTCCCTGGGCTGACAGCCTCCAGCTGAGGAGGTACCACTGGAGCAGAAAAATTATGGGAGGGGTGGAAGAAAAAAAAAATTGGGAGAATAAAGGTAAAAAAGCCTTTTAAATTTATTTTTGAGTGAGGAAACTACTTTGGCTTTTTAGGACTAGGATTGCCTTACCAACATAAAGAATCAAAAAGCAGAATACAGCATTTACCTCCTATATTTGACCCCCCTATTACTGATGAGAAATTGAGCCCAAAGTGGATAATCAGAGTATACAAAAATTTACATATACATGCATATATGTACTTACATCTTTTTAATATAATTTTTTGGAATCTCTGAATAGGAATATATTGCACCTTTGTCCTTTTTATGCAGTAGAAATACAAAACCTTCATTTCAGTCTGATACCTGATATCTTGCAGAAAAATAGAAACTTTTATACATTTGGAACAAGTAAAACAGAAATTTAAAAATATTTCCAAACATTTTGGAGGAAATAAGTTTAAAAATTCTAAGATAGGATAATAATAAAAGTTG
Source organism: Oriolus oriolus (assembly GCA_013400235.1). Lineage (NCBI taxonomy): Eukaryota > Metazoa > Chordata > Aves > Passeriformes > Corvidae > Oriolus > Oriolus oriolus. The sequence goes on from VXBT01012517.1 coordinate 428,394, forward strand.
TGTTTCACATAGACATTTGAATGGCCTTGCTGTCTCCTTTTTTGTCTTACACTGAACACTTTATATATTTGCCTAGATTAGATTTTCCTGCAATATTTGGACTTCTTCAACATCTTAGCCTTTGTAAACTTATCACAAGACACTGAAATGCCTCTGATATCCAGAACATATACAGTACTTGAGCTTAAAGCAAAAGAGTGGTGCGTAGTCCCTGCAAAAAATTATTTAAGACTAAGTCACCGTATCACTAGATTGAAAGGGAGAAAAAAAAGTCATATGTCAGTATTTCAGTAGGAAGATTTGTTAATATGAAAACCAAATGAAATATAAAATCATATGAGAAAAAGATTAGTCATTTTCTGTGTCATCAGATGGAGAAAAGCTGAGATGTGGGCAGTCTGATAAAGTAGAAACATTATGGAAATAGTCATGTTTGTGGGTTGTTGGGGCTTTGGTTGGTTTTTTTCCTTTTCTTTTCGTCTTGCATGGGGTGATAAATACCTGTCCGTTTTCTTCCACAGTATTCTGAATTTCAATAAGCAAAAATGTAAATAAATAAGCAAAAGGTAGTGTTTCACCAAGAAAAACCTGCCCTCTAAGAGAAAATCACGTGTCTCCCTGTGTCAGGTCCTGAGCTGTGACACAAAGGGAAAGGAGAACTGCAGAAATAAAGCAGGGGAGAGCTTACAGCTGAATTGCTAATGTACTTCATTAAACCCCTCAGATTTTAAACAGGATTTCACTGTCACATGATGAACAAGTAATCAGCATTGCCCTGGGCATAATTTTAATCATTTTTCATTTGTTCTATGTTGTAGATTAAGGCAGGGAACTGGTTCACTTTAATAGTACACTTGCAGCAATGGCATGAGTTATTGACTTTGCTTATTTATTTGGAACATTAGGTGCCAGAAAAATCCCAGTATAATAAATGTATATCAATTCCATCACCAGTGAGGGAGGTAACTTAATTAGTAGGAGTAGAAAGAATATTACAGAAATTGTGGCTTACAAACAGAGCAACGTATATATTAAAAACATTCATTCTTCCACAACAAAAAAGAGCAATACAAACAAATAAATCTCATGTTAATCAACACAAACTGTTAAGAACAAGACACTTGTCTTCAAAAGTTATTTGTGTCTACGTTTGCAGTTTGATTATCAACTGGCTTGTCTGGGTTTGATTCAGAAACAGGATTTACTTAATTATGTGACGTAACTATTATAGCTGGCTTTTGTGGGTAATGTATGACAGCAGCAACTTTCTAAATGGACATTATCTTCTTTTTCCTACAAAGACAGGTGAGGTTGCTGTGAATGTCAGTTTTATTCGGCACAGGTTAGATGAAAGGAGAGCAAGTCTGAAATTTTCTCACAAAAAGTGTTTTCATTACATATAACTTACGAAAAGAATTTTTTTTTTTTTTGCGTCATAAATGCAACTTTTACAAACAGAACTTGGGAGAGAATTTTTTGTCGGGACAAGGGAAAGGTCAGCAAGTCTCTTAAAAGATGGCAAGAGAGAGCAGATCTCCTAGGGGGTGAGGAGCAAATCTGCTTCTCTGCATGCTAATTAAATAAGCATAAGAAGAGAGAACTGAATTTTGGTATTACGTGTATGATGTACCTATTGCGTCTGCACAGTGGAGTAAAAATGTTTGTCTTAATTAATACGTACTTAATGAAATATACCAAATCTCACTGATTAAATTGTCTAAGTGGGACTCTTTCCACAGGGAGAGATAAAAAGAATCTCTTTCTTCTCTCTGCAAACTAGTCAACTACCCAGTAGTTACTTACTGCTTATGAGGTGCTTAAGGTATGAGAACACGTTTAGGTCCTGCTGTGAGGACAAAAGATTTGACTTCTACTGTTTCATCAGGATGCTGCATGAATAAGCTGCATGAAGTTTCATCCTTCTCTCCCCCTCCACCTTTTTCCCTTAAATATTTGTTAAGAGCTCTTGATTTCATCCCAAGGGAAAGTGAAGAAAATTAAAAGAAAAGAAAAAAATCAGGATAGTTTGAAGGTTGAGAAAATGTCTTCCACTGATGTATAAGAGTGCTTTCTGAGCTCTTTAGAGTGGGTGAAATTTGTTCCTCTGCAACCTGCCTAGCCTTCCTTATCATTCTTATGCCCACAGGATAACAATGCCAGTTTTTAATAGGATGCTTTAATAATGTAGCTTTGTCGTTGAAAGGATAGAAGGAGGTCCATTTTACTTCTCAATTTATGTGGACAACAACGTGAAAGTCAATTCATCTGCTTGTTATCACAGCTTCATGAGCAACAAAATTAGTGATTACTCTCAGCTCAAGAAAGAGCAGTGAACCAAGCGTGCAAACTAACACAATTACTAAAAACATTGACACAATTAGAAAAAACATTGACACAATTGTCGTTTTACTCAATCAGGCAAATGTATTCAATTAAACAGTTAATTTAATGCAATCAGTCGTAAGCATCTCTGTTTAGGCAACCTCGGTAGCTACTAATTTGCTTTTGCTCCTGGGCATTTGTTTATGAGGCATTAAGATTAGGTAGATATAAGAAGAGCTGTAAATTTTCTGTATAATAGAGGCACCAGACTTCATACAAGAAACCCTTATACTTTTACAGCACTCAAAAGTGCTGACTGTATCTGAGATTTTTGATTTTTCCAGTGCTACAGAAACAACATGGAGTTTATTTGCATTTTGACATGTATTTTAGAAGTCTTTTTAGCCTTAGGAACTCATGACTTAATATAAATCTTTTCAGACCCATAGAAACAGACTAATGCTTCCCATGGAAGCATAAGTCATGTTCTCTACGTTTACTTAACCATTTCTTTCCAAATATATATTTTATTGTTCTGCTATTCCTCCTTTTTCTTAGCTGGATTTGTTAAATATTTTTAATGTCCCATTTAGAGGAGGTAGGAATAAAGGCCTTGTCTCGTAACTGAGGAGTTCCAAGGGTGTTTGTGGTGGAACACATTCAAAAATAGTCAGAGAAAGAGGTGAGTACTAAAGTGACCAAAATTGCTGATGATATTAAGTTATGGAAGAGTCTAAGGACAAGTTCTGACTGTGAAAGATTGTCAAGACACCTTATAATTCCGAGTGGCTGGGCAATAAATGGCAGACAAAATTCAGTGTGTTTAAATGTGATACACATGGGGAAGACCAATCCTAATTTTACATATGAATGCTATGAAGAGTTTTAAGCTGCCTGTTACTACTCAGAAGCAAGATCTTGATGTTATGAAGTAAAATCCTGTGAAAGCATCAGCTCAATGCACAGGAGCAGACAAAAGAGAAAATGAAATATTATGACTTGCTGAGACTTCATAAAAAGAAATACAGAGAACATTATCACTGCACTGTGGAATTCCTAGTTTGTCCATATCTTGTACATGAAAGTGTGGGAATTCTCCTTATCTTGCATACTTCACCTCTAAAAGAGAATAACTGAACTGAAAACTGTTCAGTGAAAGCTGGCAAAGATACATGAACAAAGACAACATCTTCTGTATGAGGAAATACTGGATAGTCTAAGGCTGTAAAAGAGAGAACTAGGTATTACAGAGCATACAAAATCCTAAGTGGCATTAGGAGATAGGGATTCATTGTTCCCATTCCCTTCAATGCAGACAGTGAGACTCAAAACAAGCCAGTCAGAGTTGAGGCAAAACACACAAGACATGGCTCTCTGTATAGCAACTCAATAAAGAGTGGAACATGGATGCTTAAATTGATGAAAATTATGGGTGAGACTGGACAAATACATGTAAGGGTAATCTGCAAAGACTTGCTACATAAGCAAGACTACTCTTGGTCTGGGAGAACTTAATAAAATGGAAATAGTTGGAGGTAAGGAACACTTTTACCAGAAACATCAGGTATACCTGCCTACACTTGTTCAGCCCTTGGCACCCCTTCTTAGGTTTTACTGGGGAAACACATGCCATTGGACAGACCCTTTGTCTGATTTGGTGTAATTCTCAGGTTTTTCTTAAGTGCATTTAAGTATCTTGTTTCACTGTTGGTACCATCCTTGAATTTTGAGTTCAGCCTGGTAGATAGGGTTTTTTAGGTATTTGTTACCTGCAAACCTTTCCTTGGACTCCAAAACTGTAACGGTGATGTGTCTGGTGGCTACATTTAGTGTTGACATGTACAGCATTTTCCATGGTGTTTGATTTCCGTGGGAAGGAAATCGTGTGCATGCAGGTTAAGAGGTCACTGAAAAAGGGTATCGGGATATACCCGGTCATACACAATCAGTGGATGGCTTTGGTCTCTGGTTTCTTTTTCAATAGATGTCTAGAAAGCTTCAGAGCCATCAAAACCAGGCTCTGTTCATTCATTGGATTGGTTCCAATGAAATCATGTTGATGTTTTCCATCCACCAAACAGATATTTGCTATCAACGTCAGACAGCACTAGTCATTAAAAACTGAATTTCTAGGCCTCAAGACATTCATTTTGACAGAATGTGGGGAGAGATTTGATTTAAGTTATAGAAGTGTGAGTTATTGAAAGGAAGTTCTATTACACTGGAGGCACCTCACATTTGGCTTAGAAAAGACATGAGTAGCTACAGCAAACATGAGGAATTAGTACAACCTGTCTCATCTAGAATGTTTGCCTGTCTTTATTTTTTATGTTTTGCATTTTTACTCCAGCATTTGTGAATCTTCTCAGAGATCATTTGTTTGGCACAGCAGTGACATGCTTCTGCTCAATGTTCTGTTCATAAAACTGCCTTTGCACTGGGCTGGTGATATAATGCTTGGGAGTTTACATCTGGCCATAAGTTTTATGTCTCAGACAACACAGAGTATCTAGTAAATGACTTCTGTACAGTTTAAGGTATGTAAATGTTCTGCTACTTTTTTGAAATGGGTTAAGTGTGATGCTATTTTGTCTACACAGATTCAGAGGCTAAATAATAGGTTGTCATGCAAGCCTTTTGAAAGGCTCTTACTCCTTGCCGTAGGCAGAGGTCCCATAGGATTAGCCTCTCAGCTATCTTTTGTTTGGGAAACTTTTACTCTATAAAAGGAGGAATATGGAAAATTTCTGTTTACACAGCAATAATTTCTGGGCTAATACAATAGTCTAAGCACTGGTATGTTCTCACTTCTGGTGCAGGTACCTGATGAGTCCCTACATGCAGCTGGTGGAAGTCAATTTCCTGCACATTTATTAGCACTTCTCACATTTCCCTGGAGTCCTTGGCTATTACACAGTCTTATCTTTAGTTTATGCAATATATCACAGCTTGACAGCATTTTTTTTTTTTCAATTAACTGGGCCAAAGTCATAGCAATGCTGGGACTTCATTCACAGGCAGCAAGGCTGTGTGTTGTCCTCATCTGAGCAAGGGGTGTGTCACTTCTCCTTATGAACAGCTAAAATAATAATAATTCTTTGTCAAGGCTGCAACCTACAAAGAGATTAAATAAAATACATTATGCATGCTAAAAATGCACTAAACCTAGATGTATTCTCACCATATTCGGTGCTGAGTGTAGATATTTCCTCTGTGACTGGGCTTTTAGGCTATTGCCTTTTCTTCATCAAGGATCATGTATCTAAAGCAGTGATATGGATTCAAGAAATTACTATAAATCAGTGGATCCAGAATAAAGTAGAAATATTTCCTTACAAGATTCCTTAGTTACTGCAGCCCTGGAGATAAAAGCCCTGTAGATGTGGTGCTTGGTGACATGGTTTTGTGGTGGACTTGCTAGTGCTGGGTTAATGGTTGGACTCAAAGATCTTAAGGGGTTTTTTCCAACCTAAATGATTCTACGATTTGAAAGCAAGGCCAGGAATATATTTGCTAAATACTCACATTTCATTTCTCATAATCCAAAGCAGAGATGAACCAACATAACTCCATTAAGAAAAATAATTACAAGGAAGTTTCATAAAGTTTTTACATTTTTCGTTTGTCTCAGGTGTCAGGGAAAACATGCAAGTGATGAATAAAATTGTTGCAAAATGTTCATGTTTTCTATATCTACATAAAAGACCAATCATATGAAGTCTGTATGAATATGTCTTTTGAATCTGTATCCTACAGTTATTAAGAAACATGAATTAATTATCTTTCATTATCAGCTGAGTTAATACCTGGACATATCATCATACCTGGGAGAAATGAAAAATGAGAACTTGAGTAAATTCTCAGCTGATGATAGATGAGCCTATGATTGCAGAGTCCAGGCTACATCATAATTTGACTTCAAGATTTGGGTACATCTACTTTTTTTTTTTTTTTAACGTGTCTGGACAATTTAATCCTGTACTAATTATAAAAACTTATTGGGAAGCTTTTTTCACACTGTCTGTCATCAGGAGCACATTAACTAAGTGCACGACATCCTCATAGCTTGCGGCAATTTTCTAGTGGTTATAAATAGTTCAGTTTTGATCCTGAAGGTGAGATGGGAACTCTCAGTATAAGAACTTAATTCTTCTTCCCTGCCATTTTACTAAAAATACTGTTATAACAAAAGTTTGTATTAAATGGTGTTGCAATTAAGCCAAAGACGTTTATGGTATTTACTATTTGTGTTCTGTGGTTTTGGAATTCAAGAGGATTATTTTTTCTGCAATAGTACACGTCATCAATATAAATGACTAACTTAATGTGGCAAATAAGAATAAGAAATGCTGGTATTTCAAGAAATGCTGAGGCATTACAAGCATTTTCTTAATTATTGTATGTTTCAGGAAAATAGATGGATCATTATATCTATAAATTCTTGGCTGATTCTTCATTTCTAAAATTCTGATTGAACAGGGATATTCTATTCTGTCATTTAAATTACTTTATATTTTCCCTTGCTCTTCAAATATCACTGTATTTTAATTGTTTTTAGCTTAGAAAGATGCATTTTATTTAAATGTTTACCGGTTAGGTTATTAGTACATTTATTAATTTGAAGGCTATTTCTAAAATTGTTTTATAACCAATTATTGTATTTATGCTAGTAAGTAAATGGCACATATGAAATTGTACATAAATCAAACCAAAATGTAATTTATGTAAACTCAAACCTTCCAAGATAATTTTCTATCCAATTAAAAAAAGAAGATATATTTAATATACAAAATTCAGCTTTTATTTTGAATTTTATTATGTTTTTAAGATGAAGAGAAGGATAATTGAACTCTAGAAAAAGCTGATCTAATAATTTGTTCCACATCTCTGATCTGTCATTGAAGACAATTTCCTAATTAACATTTTGACCTTTATGAAGATAATTTAGTGAATCTTTCATTAGTAATACACCAGGCAGGAATCACGGATTAGAACACTAACTTTTTCTGATGATGCAAAACCTACTTTAAAAAACTTTCTGGAAGTTCCCATATTTACTTTGGTGTTTGATTCACAGAAACCTATTTTAGGTCAAGCTAGCATTTGCTGACAGAATGCAAGTTAACAGACCATGACCAAAATTTCAACCTGATTTTTAGAGAGGGTATTTCAGCTGGACTGGCACTGTTTGTTGTAATACTTTTTAAAATTTTTATTAAAATCTATATCATTAAGAATTAATGGGATCTGCTGAGCAGTCTGTGTAAAATAATTGTTGTGATGTCAAATTCTCAGAGGCTTCAACCTCAGTCAGTACACTTTTCCACAGAAACACTCTTGACATTTGCTTGGAATGAATTTTCCACAAGAATTTTGAAGTGCAGTAAATAACAGGCTACTTTGAGGCACTACTGTAGGTAATAACTCTCATTATATTTACTGTGGGAACTTGGTGCTTGGTTGCTGTGCCAAGGGAATGTTAACAAAAGTAGAGCTTCTTCAGTTGGCAGTATTTGGTGCCTTTAAGCACATGCTCTATTCATGCCTATTCAATGAAGTGCATAGGAGTTTATACTCAAATCATGCCAAATGTACAGGGATATCTGTTTGTTTAGATTGTGGAATTGTGACCTTTTTTTTGACAAACGGTATAGATTTCCTTTGTTTCTACAGGCTTACAAGGCTCTTTGTGTAAATCTTGCCACTTCTGATCTCTAGAGAGTCCTGGGAACCTCAGACCAGCCTCTCTCCCACAGGTAAGATGGCACAGTCTGTCACAGGAATTAAGAAAACTGAGTGCACGGAGATACAGTCTGCTGGGAAAGTGGCAATGTGGCTTCTGTAAAGGGAAATACTGGCTCAGCCTGACAAGACCAGGGCAGGGCAGGCACAGCAGAATCTCCAAATAGGCAAGTTGTGGGGGTCTGTGAAGCCATGACGCACCATGTCAACTGGATGTGGATTTCCTTTTCAACAGCTACAGCACAAAAGCTAGGAAGCATTTGGTGAAACCAGTGCGATTGATTGGAGACAGACTGTTTACACAACAGAAAATAAGGCTGTGAGACTTCCTGACACAGGAAATCATCGGGGGAGACATAATTAGCGGGTTCAAGGGATTAGATAAATTCCTGAATGGCAGGTCCAGAAATGAATGACAAGATTAGGCAGAAACATATCAGGAACCCTCCCACAATTATGGCTGCCCAGGAAGTATGAGAACAGATGGCAGAAGATGGTTGATTTTACATGCTTTGCATAGTTGTAAACAGCATTTCCTAATGTCAGGTGAAGGTATTGAATATATATACCCCATGGTTCTGAGATTTTAGGGCTTATCTTACATTCATATTTTGCAGGTCGCACTGCTCTGCATTTTCTCATTTGATGTTCAGGTAGTTTGGAGTTCAACCTATTATTTCCTGACTAACTCTGCTTTGCTGAAGGCCATTTTGTGCCACCTTCCAGAGAGCACTCACTACTTTAAGAAGCTTCACTGATTTGGCCTTTAAAAATTCCTTCATTCTATGATAGACTATGATAGACTAGGACACAACAGAGTCCCTGGAAATTTCTTTTCTTCACTTAAAATGCAGAAAAACCTACTGAGTTAAAGGAAAAGAGCTATAAGTGTCAAGATATTTCCAATGCAACATCCTTAACTTTGTGTGCTTCTACCTCTATAGTCCTCAGGCAAGTGCAGTTCTCTTCTTGCAGTGATGGAACATGTAGTGCACATAAGCTAAAGGTTTGGGTTCCTCAGGTACAGAAAAAAAATCTGCATATTGACAAATCACACTGTGTTTTACACTGGAGCTGGGTAGTTTTTAGTCATGGGTAAAGATATTACTCAGAAGACCTGTGGGCAGTGGCAAGTGTGACTAACCTGGTGGGAAAACTATGAGGAAAGGGTAGAATCAGCCATTTGTATGTAGCTGGCTCACAATTTCCGTGAAAACTGAAACTGCCCAGAGCACTTTTTAATGAACACCGTCATATTTCCCACGTATAGACTTGTAGCCAGACATACTTTTCAGCAAGCAACCCAGCACATTCTGACCACTGATACATCCTGGAACATGGTAATGCTTGTTTATTTGTTTGCCTATTTATTTTACAGTTGCACCTCAGGGAAGGCTAATACCTCTGTAGGTACTCAAAGGGCAGTATGCTGTGGGAACTGATTCACAGATTGTCGAAGTGCATCATTGGTTGTGCCACAGATGTGCAATTCATCACAAAAGGTCACATGGTAATATCCTAATAGAATGGCATACTATTTTTTCCTGACAATTTGACTTGCAGCAAAACATGACATGTTTAGAATTTTATGGTATTATCTTTATTAATGATACCAAAAAAAATGTACTCAAAAAATGACAAAATGTGATTGTAGGAGAGAGCATGAGATTTCAGGAAAAACAGAATCAAACACCTCATGAAAACTGGTTTTCCTTTCTTCATTATATGTTCCTGTGTGCATGAAAAAGCCTTGTGTTAGCTGAGTTCAGACAGTGATATTAAATTATCTGGTTAATATTGGGAAAAGTCTAGTATTCAATCAACTTTTTTGACAGACTTCTACTCCCAGTTTTTTACCCATTCCTGCATTTTCCAATGGAGCTTAGGGGTTTTAGGCTTTTAAATATAGAGTTCAGAGAGTCTTTGCCAATTTCTTTCTTCTTTTTCCCACACTTTTTCTTCCCTTTTCCCTTGCCTATATCCCCACATTACTGATATGGACAGGGTGACCGAACACAGGTATGATATCTTTATTAATCCAAGTAATGGAAAATGTGTTACAAAAAAGTTCCACAATTAGAATAAACAGTAAGAGAGTAAACTCTGCTTTAACTCAGCAGATCAATAAGAAAAAGAAAAAAAAAAAAAAAAAAAAAAAAAGAATTAACAAGGGGACCTTAGAGCATTTTCCTCAACAGTTTTTGCTGTTGTTTGGATTTGTTTAGGCTACTGTGAGACCTTTACATCAAGAAAGTGCAAGCAACAAAAAAATGATCTCATCTTAAATTCTGGCCTAGAAAAACTTGTTCTTGCTGTAGAAATGTTACACAGAAATAATGATGTATTTTCTTCATACCTGTTAGGCTGCTTCAAGCAGTAAGTCTATGACTAATACTTCATAGAAATATATTGTTACATATATTTTTAGATGCGTCATTAAAACTATTTTAAAGTGAATGAATGGAGATTGTTTTTGCAATATCTTCTTATAGTTACTCTTTTGCAATGGTTTGTGACTGGTTTTCTTTGCATCTGAAAGAATAGACTGAAATGAAACCTGAGGAAAGGCTCTGCATTATTGTGTCCATGCAGAGGGTGAGGTAAAGCTTGCAAATATCATATGTTGTAATGAACATCATTAATCCATTTTAGTGAAGCCTGGGAGAAATGGAGCAAGTTTTGGTAAACAAACTCCAGATGGAGATAACAGAAAATGTGTAGAAAAATGGCACTCAGAGGGAATACCTCCAAAATATAATTAAGTGGGCAGAATGATCCAAACAAGATGAATGAGGCAGTATTTTAATTACAGTTTTGAGACTGTTTTGATGTTTGGGGTTTTCGAGGATAAGAGGTTATATCTATTTCTCTAATTTAATAAAATTAAACTGCTATTTTAGCACTAGCATTTAGATTTGAGATCTGTTGACACTTAAGGTCTAGTGTTACTTCATGACAGTATTTCTACATCTTCCACTTTTTTTAATATTAAGTAATACTGATTTGCATACAAACCCATGTTTTCCTCTGTTACAATAGCACAATTAGACTGTAAACCATTGCATTGCATTGAAATCTTTTGACACTGCCAAGTATGATGAAGATTACTGAAATAAGATGTATTAATGGCCTGCAGTGGGCAGGGACACCTTCCACTAGATCAGGTTGCTCAGAGTCCCATCCAGCCCAGCCTTGAACACTTCCAGGGATGGGGCAGCCACAGCTTCTCTGGGCAACCTGTTCCTACGCTTCGCCATCCTCACAGGGAAGAATTTCTTCCTAATATCTCATTTAAACCTACTCTCTGTCGGTTTGAGTCCACCCGCCTTGTCCTGTCACTCCAGGCCATCGTAAACAGTCTCTCTCCATCTTTCCTGTGGGCTCCCTTCCGGTACTGGAAGGCCACAGTTAGGTCACCCCAAAGCCTTGTCTGTGGCTACTGGAATGCTGCTAGCAGGAGAATTTCTCAGCTTCTTGCATTAATTCTGTGAGAATTTTTCCTTTACCACGCAAGTTATGAAAACNCTTCTCTGTTCCAGAACAATTCCAATTCTCTCAGTCTTTCCTTATAGGAGAGGGGCTCCACTCCTCTGATCATCTTGGTGGCCTCCTGTGGAAGATGAATGTAGGTATTCCTTTCAAGCCTACATATTTGCTCCTCAATATGTATTTCCCACTTTTCAGCCCTTTTGATCACCGTAGAACTTGCAGCAACAGCACATGAAATATTTACAGCTGAGCTTGAAAAAACCTAAATAGACAAACTCATAGATGTAGAACCCATTGAAGCTTATTAAACACAAAGACATCAAACTTGGCTCAGGAAGGGTCTAAGCCTCAGGGTGGCTGAAGTCACATCTTACTGTAGCAACACTTTCTTTTGCTTGCACTCTTTTTAAGTATATCTTGCAGACCCCGGGATTAGACTTTTGACCCTGTGTGTCTGTTCTAAAAACAGACAAAAATCACTCCAAAATAAGTTCTCAGCTGACAAAACTAGGGTGGAGTTACTCACAGTGAACTGTGTGGACCTGGGGGATTAGGAAGAGGCAGAATTTTTGGCTGTCAGTTTCCTTCTGAATATGGTGCTTCTGAATAAATAAAAATACAGTCTCTGTGACAAGTAGCACTTTTTTTTCCGGTGAACAACTCACTGCAATTTGCCCATGTTGTAAGATCTTTCACCAACAGTGCCATGTATGTAATACAGAGGAAAAGTAATTCTGTTCACTTTAAGAAAACTGACCTACACTTCATTAGACTGAATCCTACACCAAAAAAAATTTCTTTTATCCATAGTCCTAACTTATTTCAATTCGTTTTAATAATCAGGTGAATATTAGAAAAATAGAAATATTCCAAACCCCAAACAAGTTGAAAACAAAAAGTTACCCACAAATAATAATTTTAAAAAGCAAAACAGTAGGTCCTAGCAAAACCTTAAACCTCATTATGCAGTGTTTGAATTTTCATTTTGATATGCAAGCTAAGCAAGATAGCAGCTGTTTTGGAAGATAGGATTTACGACCAGCACAATCTTGCTAAATTAGATAAACATATTAAATTCTGAAAAATGAGCAGACATGCAGAAGAAAGTGGGAAGATTTAAGTAACAGGTTTGTGCCAAATGCACAAATGTAGAGGAGAGTTGTCTAGATAATTACAGAGTAACATTTATGGGTTAAAATGAATGAAGAAGACATTTGTACAGATATGCTGCATTAGGATTATCACATAAGAAAATAAAGGAAGATTTCTCTGATCTATTACTGAATCTGCCAGAAACCAGGTATTTGATGTATGTTTTCTGTTCAGTACAGGTCAGAAGTCTTGTAAAATAGAAGAGTAGAACAGTTTGGGTAGGAAGGAACCTTTAAAGGTCGGATAACCCAACCTCGCTTTCAGTGAGCATGGACATCTTCAACTAGAACAGGCTGCTCAGCCATCCAGCCTGACCTTGAGCCATCTTTGTGATGGGTTTATGCCACAAAATAAGCTCTAGATCCAAATTTGTATTTAAATCAAGAATCTGAATTTATCTATAGGTTTCCACTGAGGTTCTTCTGTTGTTTTGTATTTGTCTAAAATAGAAGTTATTGACCTGTATTTACCATTTTGGATTCAGTACAGGGAAAGCAAGAAAGAAAAAGAGAAAGCAAACTTCTCTTTTTTCTTTTTCTTTTTTTTTTTTTTTGTAGCAAATGCCTGCTATAGTATTTTATGTCCCACAAGAATGTCAGGTGAACAGTGAAATATAACAATCTGAATGCAATAAATGGTTTATTCACATTAAAAAGTGGATAGATTAAAAAAAGCGGAGACACACACCATGTGAGTTCAAAGGGTATGAAAAGTGAATACTTGTTCTGATTTTGCTAAAATATCTGATAAATCTGAAAATTTATGAAAATGACTTCTGGAAAAGTCAAGGAGTGTTTTTGTGATTACTTTGTTGACTAGTAGAACTAGTACAATTCTCTCTTTATTTGCCTTACATGTTTAACAAAAGCTGGTGAGAGGTAGAAGGCCAATGAGTTATAGGCAGAACTATAATCTTCCCCTTGGTGCCTCATCTTTCATATTTCTCTGAACTAAATACTTTTCTTTCTGACAGTTTTTCAGCAAATAAAGCTTTTCTGTGGCCTGAACTCTCCAGGGTGAATAAATGGAAAATCAACATTCTGCTGGATTTCATAGATTATTTAAACAGATTTAATGGTATTCTCTTATATAACAAAAAAAGAAGAACTATAAAAATGAAATGTAATGAGGTGAAGATAGTGCACAGTATCATTAAATAGATATAATATTTAATCACGAAAATGACATTGCTAAGATGGCTGTTTGTTCTGAAATAATACACTCTGAAAACAAACTGGATACAGTCTATGAGCTTCTGTCTGCAGCCTTCTGTGCAGTGTGGAAAAATCATATCTGAAATTCATTTATGCTGAAAATTTTACCCCTCAAGACTTTTCTGCCATAAAATATGCACTTTTTAAAGAGCAAGTACTTAACTAATAAGGTTCATGGTCTTTTGAAGCCAGCTTTCTGATGTTCTTTCTCTAAAGAACAATTTAATTAGATATCAAAATGTCACCTGCAGTGAATAAAATCCCTAAATGTTAAAGTTAGAGCTGTGTATTGCCTAGAGATACTTCTATTTTACCCTGTTGCTTTAGAGACTGAGAGGAAGGGTCACAATATTTGTTTACCACCAGATGAAATTTATTGTCCAACCTAGGATCTGAGTCATTATCCACTCACACATTAATTTCCACTGGGTTTTGCATATAGTATCAAGGCTTTGGTTTTGGCAGAAAATAGGGGATAAGTTTTCAGCAAATAGTATTTTAATGATTAATAATGATGAATGTAGGGAATTTATAAGACTATGCAGAAAATTTCTTTGATTATAAAAATTTTAATTTTTCAGCCAATACTGATAATCCCAACAGGGGAGAGAAGCCACCAGTTAACTCCTTCTGCAATGATTAGATTTTTTCATTTACGTATTTTGGATTACGATAAATAATCACAGAGTCATAGACTATCCTGAGGTGGAAGGGACCCACAAGGATCATCAAAGTCCAACACCTGGCCCAAGAATCCCACCGTGTGCCTGAGAGTATTGTCCAAATGCTTCTTGAACTCTGTCATGTTTGGTGCTCTGACCACTTCCCTGGGGAGCCTCTTCCAGTGGCCAACCACCTTCATGATGAAAAATACTTTTTCTGATGAACATTAGTCTGCTACTCTACATTGCAAGAACTACATGAAATCAAAAGATTGTGGTGGATACTCGTGTCAAAGTTGTCCTACAGCAAACCACCACTAAAAGCTCTTCAAACAGTGGAAGCTGTGAACTAACATATTTTCTCTTATGCTTTAAAAAATTAAATTTGAAATCTTACTTTATTCAACCGAGGGGAGCAGGGGGAATCCAGATACCATTCCATCAGGGTTACTGGATATTAAGCATGCTGAGTAAATAAACCAAAGTATTCCTTCCAGTTATTCAGTACAGAAAAGGCAAACAACTGCTTTGAAAACTGTAGATTCTATAGAAAAAAGCATTCAGTGTTTGCTCTTCAATCTTCAGACAAGCTTTAGTGTCAAAACTTGTGAAATCAGGGTATCTGTCTCAATAGAGCCTCAAGATATATTTTAATAAAACAAATAGCCTTATAATAAAACAGAATAGAAATGTAATTTTAAATGCATGTTAAATTTTCTGCCACTTCAAACAAATGCTGACATTTTTAATCTTATTCACATTTTCTGTGTATATTAATTATAGATGTAATTTAACAGCTGCTAAGTATAGAGTCCAATAGAATTTTGGTTGGGCTGTGATTGCAGAATTTCACTTTTAATTAGAGGACATAAAAGAAAATATTAACATTTTTGAAGATCCAGGATATCATTCTCCCTCTTGGAAGGTTCTAGCCTGTTTCAATTGCATTTTTTTTTTTTCCACGTTCAGAAACTTTCCAGATAAAAGTCACATTTCAGGCCAAAACCTATGCCTTAGCTTTTACATAGCTGAAGAGGAAACAGCAAGTAGTAACAGCAAATCCATAGAAATGTAAATCCTGTTCCACATACTGCAGCAGGAGTGTGAGGATTGGTGTGTGTGGTGCTGAACACCAAGGTGTCCCTTGTGGCAGAGACACCGATGCCTCCCAGCCATCGCGGCGTAATTCAGTACAACTGGCCTGGAACAGGATGTAATTGGAAAAGTAGAAGTCCATCAAATCATCTTGGAAACTCAGTGAGGAGGAGGCAGACATGACACAGCCCAGAGGCCAGGAAATGAAAGACTGAGGATGTGCCAGGAAATGAAAACTGAGGATGTGCTTCCTTCCTCTGATATATTTTCAATGTCCATTTCGTCCTGCCATTTGCATTGCTTTATTGAAGCTGCTACGTGGATACAACACATTTCCTGTGGCCTTTCCATTTTTTGTTTTTCATTTTTCTTCTAGTGTAGAAGTTTAATTCACACATGGGCAGGCTTAAGCAGTGCTCCCAAATCCATTGTGTATTCCATGTCAGCTGAAGCTGAACAAGCGAGAACATGGACTGATGTCCCCACGGCTTGTCTGTGATGTTCAACAACTTGAAATGCTGCCAAATCTGCTCCCTTTCCCCTGCTCTCAGAAACCAGTGAACCACATTCCTGTGCTAATCAATTGCAAACTGCCAGGTGATTTCATTGGATGTAGGACTGGACCCATAAAGTTAAAATGGGGGTGGAGTATTCAGTGAAATTACCTGTCAAAATCTATTTGTAAACAATCATTCAGTCTGAAGGGTGACTTTGCCACCCTTAGGCATGATTAAACACATTGAGACCTTCACTTGCGTTTTGTGCTGCCTTTTTAAATTTTCCAGCAATCGCTTTGTTTGGAGCTTGTGGCTTGGCACAAAGTTCTTTTTTATTCTGTGCTAGCACTAATTTAATGCAAATGCCACCTAAGCAAGGAGAAACTAAATTCTCTTTTTGATGGGTGACTCTTCACAAGGAATTACAAAGGGAGTTAATGTTGTCAGAACATATATGCAAAATCTTTAAAACGAAACCACCCAATTTGTCTGTTTAGTTGATATTCTTTCCTCTCCATCAGTTTTGGGTATGTTTTACTTCTTTTTCAAACCCTCTAACTGCCAATATTTTAATGAGGCTGTTTGTAGTTAAAGGAAAGCACAGATTAGACCAGATACCACAGGAAGTTTGCAAGATCAAAGCTTCTTACCCTGTCATAAGTCTAATAGGTTTCACTGAAACCCAGTTTCAGCTAAATAAAAATATTGACTTCTCTTTAAGGCATAATATTTCCTATCTATTTTGCAGAAAACATTTAAGCATCTTCTTTAATGAATGTGTGACTATTGATTTCTACAGAGCAGATAGTGGATACATTTTGCTGAAAATTTTTGTCTAGGTTTTTTTATTGACAAAGAGCTAACAACCCCTGGTTGAGAGCGCATTGTTTAAAAGTATGAGGCAATCTGTATTTGTAGTGGTTTAATACAGCTTGACATTTTCCGAAGTGAAATAGTAAATTAAATATTTAATTGATTTCCTAATTATTAGTGCCAATGTGTTTCTAGAAAGCTTGATCTGCATTTTCTTAAAAATAATCTGACATAACCCTTAATTCTTATAACTCATTTTAAAAACACCAAAAAAATCATAAGAAGTACTCTTTATTGTAATAAGTTTGGTTTTCTTAAATGGATTTTTGCCTTTGCATAACTTGAAAATAGTTATTTGAAAATTTTGGATTAACCATCCAGGACCATGAAAGAGTAATTTGGCAAAGCACAAGAAATTTTCAGAGCTACTCAAACTGTGAAATGAGAATGTTCTTTCATACTATAAAGGGCCATTATAATTTTAAAAAAATCTGCTGCAAGTAAAAATGTAAAAGAAATAATTGCACATTTTATGGATAGGGGACAAGCTGAAATAGTAACACAAATGTGATTAAAAGTACATTACATCATTCTGTAGTATTTTAACAAAATATGGAGACAGAATAGAGTGTATTCATAAAAGGGAAAGACATAGTAGAATAAACCCTGTTCACTTTTTTCTGTCCTTTTGAAGTATATTTCTAACCTCTTTCCTACCTTTCTTCATATTATTTTAAGTGTAATAGAAGTTTGTGTATATAAAATTTAACTTACAGGTTGAAACAGACTTTCTAGAGGAAAAAAACCTGAGCCCTCTCATCAAATAAGTTAAATAAACATTCTGTAAAAAGAAATGTTTGTAGAAAACATTTCATAATTCATAATGCATCTTTTGAAGAACTTCAATGTCAAAGAAAATTTTTTAAAAAAAGCCCTGCATTATACTTTTTTTGTTTTCTTTGATTTGTTTGCTCTTTTCTTTTTAATTTTAAAATTTTAACCACTTCAGGATCTGAAGTAAGGTAATCTTGGATTCCTTTTATTATAAGGTTTTAAAATTCTTTGTTTGTGTTTGAAATCTATCAGAAGCCTTAACGCTAGTGTCAGTGTTATGCTTTGCTTTTTATTTTGTTTTAATTGAAGTACTTATATCTATCGTAAGAGTGTTTCCTTCTAGAAATATCCGAGATAATTGCCTGTAAAAATAATGAAACTGGGAGACTGATTAGGGAAATTAGGTCTCAGAAACTGCATTTCTCTATTAACCTCCTATAGGGATCCATCAGGATCCTTCTCACCGTAACACTTCTCAGTTCTACTTTGAAAGTACCTATTATGACCCACTCCTGAAGGCGTAACTCAGGTTCTTGTTAATAGATGCCTTGGGGAGAACTAGAGTGAAATGACACTGAATTATCAGTGTTTATAAAAACATTTTCATATATATATATTTGCAGGGTGTATTTTACAACAATCTGTTCCCAATGGAAATGATTATGTATCCATTTTGGTTATTATCTGTAGTACTATATTGATACAAAAATAACACTTCAGAAAATGTATAAAGGAAAGAAATAAAGAGAAAGAAAGGATAAGTGTAGGAAGAGATCGTTGCCCGAGGATGCAACAGTGAGACTTGATTGATGCAATTTAGATGTCCGAAGTGATCAAAGGGATGGTCACAGTCTTGGATCTGTCAAGGGTGGGGGAAAGCACAGAGAACATGAAGTTCAATGGGTTAATAAAGCTCAAATTTATGTGGGAACACCCAGGTACCTCTCCTGCTTGGGGGACTTTTACACTGTTAGCTGCAACACTGTGGATCTGCTGCAACATTTTGGATTTTGTGCAGTCCTCTGGTGGAAGTGCCCAGAAATGAGTCTGGGGGTACTTAATGCCTTTTGGTGGTTTGTGACCCCTTCTAAGATAAGACAGCTGCCTCTCACATCAGTGCAGTTGAGCTAGTTTTGCTCCATCAGGAGAGACAAATACCTTCAGACCTACACGTGAAGGTGCCAATACCTTCCCCAGGCTGGGGGAGAGTTTTACAGCTGATCCAGTTCTGTGAGAGAGGACATCGGCATGATAAAAAGCACTCTCCCACCTTGCAGGATCTCCTTCTTATTGGCCTTCTCCCTTATCTGGCTCAAAACCCAGCTTGTAGCCACCAGTGCTCTTACGAGAATCAGAGGTTTCAACAGCACACACCCCAAAACTGTCCCGCTCTCCCCTGAGGGGTGCAAACCCAGCCCCCACAAAGCACCTGCTGCCTCCACACAGGGCCGATTGTTTTGAGTAATTAACCATTAATGTTCCAGTATCTCATTTGTTTTATGAGTTTTCTGCTACCGACTTTTACTGTTGCAGCAATTGATAGGAAAACAGGCATTTGAACATTTGAAAATTACAGATATGTACCATATACTTCATGCAGACTGTAAACTGGTGACAGCAATCTTTAACATTCATTGAAGCTGCTTAAAATCAAACTACATATAGAATGGAGCTATATGTAATTCAGGATGTTGGTTTTTGCTTAAACCTTTTGCTTAAGATTTTTGCTTAACATATCCTTATTAGCTTGTAAGAAATGCATTCAGTCATGTATCAAATCAGTAGGCCTGTGGCAGATCCCACCTTTTTTTTAAACTCTATATATTGAATGGTGTGTTGGGTTTGCCCGGGGTAGAGTTAGCTTTCTTCACAGTGGCTGTGTGGGGCTGTGTTTTGGATTTGTGCTGAAAACAGTGCTTATAACTCAGGGATGTTCTCATTATCACTGAGCAGTGTTTGCACAGAGTCAGAGCCTTTTCTGCCTCTCACACGATCCCAACAGTGAGTGGGCTGAGAGTGCACAAGGGGTGAGAGATGTTCAGAGTGATGGCA
>VXBT01012519.1:20706-40791 GCA_013400235.1 Oriolus oriolus
GGGCCCGTGTCCTCCGTCCCAGGGCCCCCAAGGAGAAGCCGAAGGCCGAGGTGGCCCCGAAGCCCCGCCAGGCCCCGACCGATGAGGCGCAGATGGCGGCGGCCGCGGCGCTGGCCCGGCTGGAGCTGAAGCCCAAGGGAAAGGCGCCGTCCGCCTCGCAGGAGGCCATCAAGAGCCAGGGTAGGAGCGGGCTGCGGGACCGCGGCTCCGGCAGCGCCCGGGCACAGCGGGCCCGGCTGCAGAAGCGCCCGGGCACAGCTCTCGAGGGTGTCTTGGGGCAGCTGTCACGGAAATGGGGTCATGCGCTGCCCTGGGCTGGGACGCCACACCTGGGCAGGTGTTTGCTTCCCAGCGCAGCGCTGAGCTGTCCAAAAGCCTCTGGAATGTGCTGAGCCTCCCCTCGAACCGGGGTTTGTCTGTTGCAGTGAGAAAAGAGCTGATGGCCGAGGCAGCTGCCAGCGAGAAGGGGCTCTCCATGGAGGAAAAGGTGAGGGGGATGCTCCATTCCCTGCTCAGCTCCCCTCGGGGCTGCTCTCCCTGTCCTGGGTGGACCTGCCAGGGTATTTATGAACATAACCCCCCCAAACCTCCCCGTGCTCACTTTGGTGCCTGGTTTTATCTCCTTCAGCAGCAGGAGGAGGAAGGGGCAGCTGCTCCCTCTGTCTCGGGGGTTTATTTCATCTGCCCCTTGACCGGTGACATTGTGAGGAAAGACCAGAAGGAGAAGCACCTCCGAGAAGCCATCCAGGCAGTGAGTGCTTCCCTTCCTCCTCTTCCAACTCCTCCTGTGCCATGGGTCCCCTCCAGCAGTGACCTCCCCAACCCTCCACCTCCTCCCTGTAAAATCTCCCCCGGGACGATTTCACTTTACCTGTTACATCGTCTTTACATCCCCAGCAAATGGGGAACAAACGAGCTGAGCTGGGGTCAGCTCCTCCCTGAGCAGCTTCTCTCCCTCTCCCCCAGTATTTCTCCGTGGACCCGGTGGCTGCTTCCATCATGGAGATCCACACCTTCAATAAGGACCGGGACAAGGTCCGGGCCTGCGTGGACACCATGGCCAAGTGAGTGGGACTGAGGGCATGGGCAGCTCATCCCTTCCCAGGTGGATTTTCTTGCTGTGCTCCTGGCAAAGTCTTCTTTTGGAAGAAAACTGAACTCTTAAACCACCTGATTTGTCAGTTGACGTGAAGTCAGCATCCTGGAAGAGCTGGTCCCACTAATCCAAGAGGTTTGGGAGCTGCTGGTTGGTTGGTTTGCCCCCAAAGCATTGATGTATTTTATTTTCCTGGGTTTCTGAGCTTTTTTCTCTGAGAAATACTGTGAGGTCTCTGTTTCCTCTCTGACCTTGGAGCAGCGTGCTGTGCTTCGATCCAGGCAGTGCGTTCCTCTTCCTGCAGGTACCTGGATAACATCTACCTCCATCCAGAGGAGGAGAAGTACCGGAAAATCAAACTGCAGAACAAAGTGTTTCAGGTGAGCTCAGACTCCCGCAGCTGCTCAGCCTTGGAATGCCCTTGCTTGGAGTAAACTCCCTCTAAATCCTGTCCTTTTCTTCCAGGAAAGGATAAGCTGCTTGGAAGGGACACACAAATTTTTCCAGGCTGTCGGGTTTGAGACAAAAACACTGCCTGTTCCAGGACAAGGCAAGAACTCAGGGTGCTGACGTGGAGTCAGGGCTTTGGGGGGTGCTGGGGGAGGCAGCTCTGGTCGCTGAGAGCTCCACAGAGGTCGTTACTCCAAGGCTGGAACACAAACAGCCTCTGAGCCTGCACATTCCTTGTGGAGACGTGACATTTCCCCGGAGATCCCTGTCCCCGTGTCACTGCCCTAAGGACCAAGAGCCCCACGCCCCGTGCTTGCGGTTGCAGAGGCCACGGAGGAGGAGTACTACGTGCTGAAGGAGGAGATGCTGAGCAGGCTGGAGGAGCTGAAGGATCGCAAGGAGCAGCTGCTGAGCTCGGAGCCCGTGCGGGCGCAGCTGCACCGGCAGCTCACGCTGTTCCAGCCGTCGCCCGCGGCCGCGCGCTTCGAGCTGCCCCACGACTTCTTCAACCTCACTGCGGAGGAGCTGCGGAGGGAGCAGCGGCTCCGGTGAGGGACTGCAGGAGCAGCAGGGCCAGGGGACACCGGCCAGGGGCTCGTGCCTCTGCTCGGAGCCTACAAGGGTCTCTCCCCGCAGGACAGAGGCGGTGGAGAAGGCGTCGATGCTGAGGACCAGAGCCATGCGCGAGAAGGAGGAGCAGAGGGAAATGAGGAAGTACAACTACACCCTGCTCCGGGTGCGCTTTCCCGATGGATACATCCTCCAAGGTAAAAGAGACCCCTCACCCTGCCTTTGTGCACCTCCAGAAGCCTCTGAGGGTAGTTGTAGTGTAAGGAACTGGGTAACGGGGGATGCTGAACGCGGCAGGTGCAATAAACCACCCCAAAACCACAGTGCGGTAACGTTTCTCCGCGAACTCTTCCCGTCTCCAAACCCTCCCCCTGCTCAGGGTTGGGGTTTTAAGCCAGGATTGGACAGAGAGGGAAGAATCTCAAGGCATCATTAATTAAAGTCTGCTCTTCCCAGGCCTCTGGAAACAAGCTGGACTCATTAGATCAGTGTGTGACAGCAGCCAGCGTGAGGCTGCCTGTGTGATGTCAGACTGTACAACAGCATAAATCCTCTTCAAATTTTCCAGTAGAACTCTGGAAAGCATTTCAGGCTTTCCCAGCTCTTTGTTACAGGCTGGCAGGGGCTCCCAACAATTGACTATTTTTCTTTGGGGATTCTGCTTTTATAGTTTTCAGTTAAATCAGGCTGGCTGTGTGTCAGGGAAGTCGTTGATCAAGTCAGCATCAGTAGGTGAAGCCCCACGGAACCGACCACAAAAGGTTAGATTTTGGTACATGCCAGACTCTCTCACCTTGTTTCCTCATGGCAGGGACTTTTTATGCCCGAGAATCAGTATCTGTGCTCTACAACTTTGTGAGAGAAGCACTCAGAGACGACTGGCTGCCCTTTGAGCTCCTGGGACCTGGAGGTCTCAAACTGACTGATGAGAACTTGGCCTTCAATGAATGTGGGCTGGTGAGTGAAAAAAATGATTGCTGGTACCTTCCAGAGCATCTTGAGGCTGTCAGAGCCTTCCGCTGCTCAGAGCTGTTTGTGTCCTCTCAGAGCCCCAAGCTGTGCTCGGGCCCCTCGTTTTAAGCACAAACAAAGCAGTAACTGCTTGGGGGCTTCGAGGTCGGGAGGGAAGTGCAGGGTCCTCGCTCCTGGAGCAGAGAGCAGCTGTCAGGGGCTGAGCATCCACGCTGGGAAAGAGGGAAGGCAGCAATGGTGAGGGAGGGTATGAGCAGAAAGCCCAAAGTAGCATCCCTTAGAAGGAGCTGCTTGCACAATCCACCCCTGTCCTTTCCAGCTGGAGCAGTTCAGTCTGTGAGTGCACGCAGGGTGTTCTCACCTCAGGGGGGGCAGAGCAGCTGTGGCTGCCCCAGCCCTGGCAGTGCCCCAGGCCAGATTGCAGCAGCCTGGGACAGGGGAAGGTATCCCCGCCCCAGCAGGGGTGGGACCGGATGGGCTTTAGGCTTCCTGGCATCCCACGCCCCTCCCTGGCCGCTGTGGTCGGTAACCTGCCTGTCCTGCCCAGGTGCCCTCGGCCCTGCTGAGCCTGGCCTGGGACGCCGCGGTCATGGCCGACGTGGAGGCGGCGGCGGAGGAGCAGCGCAGCCCCCTCCGACCGGAGCTGCTCGCCAGGGTCCAGACTCTCTCCTGAAATAAAGGGCAGTGCCCCCAGTGCTGCTGGGTTTAGACTCTTCCCTCCTTTTCCCAAGACTGCTGGAGCTAGGTGAGCTCAGAGGTGGCTTTGGTTTAGCTCTGCAGGGGGCTGGACCCTGCTGTCCCCTCCCAGCTCCAGACACACAGGCGGCCTCTCCCCGTGGCCGGGGGCTGCTCTGAGGGGCTTTAAACAAACACCACACTGGAGCAGGGACTGCCTGAGGCATCCCCAAGGCAGCGGTGGAGTGCTGCCCTGCTCCCTGGGAGCAGGGATTAGGGGCTGCCAGGCTGGAGTACCAACCTGAGCCTGGGTATGGGGCTGGGTTTAGAACTCGGCTTCCCCCTCTGCTTCTGTGTGCACTGTAACTCCTATTGGAGAGAAGCTCTTTGGGTAAAGCTACACTTAGTCTGATTAAATGGAATTATTTAAAGACTCAGTTCTGATCCCAGTTGTTTTGAGCTGCATTGTTGTTACAGGTTTGAGATGCCAAACCAGTCTGTGCTGGGGCTGGCACTGGTGTTACTGGGGCAGCACCACCCCCCCTGTCCCTGCACAGACCAGAGACCGACACCAGGGAACAGCCACTGGTGGTGCCCACTGGGGAGAGAACAAACCTCAAATTACAGACAATCTTTTAAAGAACTAACTCATAACTCACCACTCACAGGAAGTTAAAAGCCCCAGCAGGTTTGTTCTGTGTATCATCAAGGTTGATGCCAGTTCACTCCTTTAATACCTCAAAGTTTTTCTGTGGGACAGAGCCCAGCTCTGATGTGGACAAGAGGCTGAGAATCTACCCCTGACCTTTAACTCATTCCAGCCTGTCCCAAAATAAGACAAACGATGCATTTTTCCTTTTCCAAAGGTAAAGCCCTGCTGCTGTTCTCTGGAGCAAGTAAGACCACAAACAGGATGGTACAAGAGCATAAATTCATATATAATTGTACATCATTTATACCCAAGGCCACGCTGTACAACATTATGAACAGTCATTCCCTAGTGGCATCACAATAAGCTTATTCCAAAATCCCTCAGCTACTTTTAGAGATAACTTAGATATCTTCCATTACAAAGAAGTATCAAAATTTCAATAATGCTTTATTAAGGACAGATTAATATGCAGTATTTAAAAAAAAAAAAGCTAAAAAGCTAAAACTAAAAATTTAAGCTTCCGTCTGGTCTGAAGCAGAACAAAGTGCTGTCTTCTCTTTACAAGAAATGTGGAATACTTTCAAGTATCTTGGTCAAAGATACACAAGGTTTAAAATTTTCTAGCTCATTCTACATACATACAGGAGTTAGTAGGCATTTAAGTCTCAAATTGTATTAGATGGGCTGACCGTGCTGCTGTCCTGGTGAGCAGCTCTTGTGCCACTGGATTCTGAAGCTGTAGAACCTGCAAAGGAGAAAATGTGTTGGGTTTGTTTTGTTTTTAAAAATATCCTCATTAATCCAGTAGAATTTGACTACTTTATGTTTTATCTGTCTTAGCTGCCTGCATCTGTTGTGAGTCTCCTTTTCAACACTATTTAAAAACTGGTTTTAATACTGGCTTCATATTTAATATCACCAATCCAGAATAAAAATCACTTCAACCATAAAAAGGATTTTCATAATCTTTTCAGTGCTTTAGAGTCAGGCAGAGCCAAACAAATAGAGCTGCATGTGTGTCAGCAGAGCCTGAGGCAGGGATGCTCTCAATGGCACCCTCAGAACAAGAGGTGACAAACCCGAGGCGAGGTTTTCATCTCAGAGCTTGGTAATAAGCAAAAGCAGCTTAAGATTAAAGCCAAGCTTCTTGTCAAGCAGTTCCACTGACTGTTTTGGGAGGTGAGAGGAGCTCAGAGAGGAAGGAGAGCCCAGATAATGTCTGGAATGGGTCAAACACTACAGAATTTATTGCACGAGTCCTTATCTGCCAGAGGAGCGGCCCAACACAAACCCACTTCCCTTAGAGCAGGCTGTGAGAGCTCCATTGTGAGCAGGAAGAAAGAGCTCAGAGCTTTGGAAACCACAGCACGTGCTTGGAGCCAGCTCATTGATCTGTGTGATCACGTCCAAAAGCTCCTGGAGATGAAAGGAGCTGCTCCACATCCTCATCCCACCGAGGCCTGGAAGGAGACGCTGCAGCAGAGGGGCTTTGAAGCCATTTTCCAAGGGAGAACTGGGACACAAACACAGGCTGCAGAGCAAAGCAGCAGCTGGGCTGCTCCCTGGTGGTACCTCCTTCGGACAGTTTGTGCCTTCGAGGAGGCAGCACAGGGGTGACAATCCTGGAAGGGCTCTGCACGCCCCAGAGAGCAGCAACATTCACCATAATTTCCCAGTGGATCTGCTGGCACTGCCCTAATGCTCACTTCTGCTCCCAGGAATAACCAGGTGACACTGGCAGCCAAGTGCTTTGTGCTGCTGAGGCAAGGGGGGGGAGGAGGAAGGCAGAAAGGACAGGTTAGAGAAGGCCATAAACAGCAAAGAAGCATTTTTGTAAAAGGTTAAAAAGCAGGAGTATCTAGAATAAAATATCTAGAGAAAAGAGCTTGAGGAGTGGTGAAAAAGGGGCAGAACATCCCGAGTTTAGCTGCACACAGTTCCTGCTCCCTTGGGGGAGCCAAGAGCCTGGGACCCATTTCCCTTCCCACCTTTTCCTGGCTGTACATCCACAATCATGCAGTCATCATCTTCCTCATCTTCCTCAGTGTCTGCCTGAAATCCATCCATCTCTGCAGCCTGGAGGGAAGGAACAGGGACCAGCTGTGAGCTGTGAGGGTGCCCCGGGCGAGACCAGGCACGGGCAGTGCTGGGCAGTGCCTGGGCAGGTGGGCACCTCTGCAGGGAAGGAAAAGCAGCAGTTCCCAGCTCCAAGAGACACGGACTTGTGCCAAAAGGCCTCATCTGCAGTGGCACACACAGTGGGAAACAGGCCAAGCTCCTGCTCCAAGATCCTTCCCCCTCTTACACAACGCGCTGAGCAGCCCCCGCAGCACAGGCAGCTCCAGCCTTCACGGAAACCTGACTCCTGCTGGATTTTTGGAAGGGAAATCTCTCCCCTCTCTGTTGATTGTTTTCATAGAATCACAGAATCACAAAGGTCAGCGAGTCCAACTGTTCCCCAGCACTGCCAAGGCCACCACTGACCACGTCCTCAAGTGCCACGTCCACGCGGCTTTAAATCCTGCAGGGATGGGGACTCCAGCCCTGCCCTGGGCAGCTGTGCCAGGGCTGGACACCCCTTCCATGAAGAAATGTTCCCTAATCTCCAACCTAAAGCCCCTCTGGTGCAACTTGAGGCCTTTCCCCCTTGTGCTGTCCCTGTTCCCTGGGAGCAGAGCCCGACCCCCCCCCGGCTGCCCCCTCCTGTCAGGGAGTTGTGCAGAGCCACAAGGTCCCCCCTGAGCCTCCTTTGCTCCCTCTGAGCCCCTTTGGATGTTCTCTCCCTTCTGAAGACAGAAAATGATTTTTGCTTGTCAAGTTTGGACCTTGTTCTCCCCCAACTCCTCCTCACCTTTGCCAATCAGCTTTTATTCAGGGCAGGGTGACAGCTCTTCCCTTGCTGCCCAGCTTTTCTGCCATGGGAAGAGCCCAAACTCCCTGTTGTGAACCGAGAAAACAGAACCCAAGGAGTGACACAAACTGAAGGTGCCCAGCTGTGAGGGTCGATTGAGGTTTTTTTTCCCCTTCAGCTGAAACTGGAATGAAAATCCTGGTCCCCCATCCCCTACAAACTGTTCCAAGCCAAGAAATGGTCAATTTACATCTTTCAATAAAGTCCCACTTCTCACATTAAATCCCTCCTACACGTGGGCAGGTACTGCCCACTTCAGCACCAAAATTTTCCCTCCACAGCTTATGTAAGAACACCTTTACTCACACAAGCCCTGCTGTGAGCTTCCCAGCAGAGGAACACGTGCCAGAGCGGGAAGCTGGCAGCTGTGCCCTCCCAGCCATCCCCAGGCTCTCCCCAGGCTCCAGCCTGGCTCGACAGGTCGGGTGGCATCTTAATACCTGAGCAGGGCTGATTGAGACATCAGGAATGAAAGGCTTTTGGAGCTGTGACACCTTTGCTCGGAGCTGCACCTCCCCAGCACAGCTCTGAGAAGCTTTGAAGCATTCAGGCTGGTGATGTAATTCTCCTAAAAGCCTTTGTTTTGCTATTTCTGCTCCCTTATAAGCTGAATTTCCAGTGGGTGCCAAGCAGAGACTTTTATCTCTGCCTTTATTTAGTGTACAAGAAAAAACCCAAGCAGATGGAGTTTGGGGGCTGAACAGCTTCTCACAAGTCTCTGATCTCTATCAATACCTGAATGCTGAGCTTTTTCAGTAGAAAAGCCAAAAAAGCCAAGAATAAATTGGGAAGGCAAAGCATAAAAAGCATCAAAAGCCTCATCTGTGGTCCATGGGAGGGGGGTGGAACGAGATGAGCTTTAAGGTCCCTCCCAACCCAAACTATTCTGGGGCTCTCTCCTAACCTGGTGCACAGGGAAGGAGGAATAAATCCATTGTCAGGGATTTCAAACCCAACCCTGCCCTGCCTGTGGGGGGGGAAGCAAAAGGTTGGTAACCCCAAGTTTCAGCACCTAAAGCCTCAACAGAGCATCCCAAGCTTTGTGGGGACCCAACTGTGGCCCCTCCAGTGCCTGAGGGGGCCAACAGGAAACGTGGAGAGGGACTTGAGACAAGGGATGGAGGGACAGGACACAGGGAATGGCTTCCCCGTGCCAGAGGGCAGGGCTGGATGGGATATTGGGAAGAAATTACCCCCTGGGAGGGAGGGCAGGCCCTGGCACAGGGTGCCCAGAGCAGCTGTGGCTGCCCCTGGATCCCTGGCAGTGCCCAAGGCCGGGCTGGACATTGGGGCTGGGAGCAGCCTGGGACAGTGGGAGGTGTCCCTGCCCATGGCAGGGGTGGCACTGGGTGGGATTTAAGGTCCCTTCCAAGCCAAACCATTCTGGAATTCCATGATCCCATTTTCCAGCCATGATTAGGCTCCAGCACTACCTGTGGTTGCCCTGAAAAGCAGAAGCAGCAACAGGGAAACCACAGCACAGCTCACAAGCAGCAACCACTGCAACTCCATCTCCTTTTATCCCTATGAATGATTGTATTTTTAAACCAGCTCTTGAAATTCAGCTTTATGTGTGTCAGGACGAGCTGGAGACTTTACAGGCTGTTCTGGGGTGAGCTGCAACTCTTGGGAACCACATTTAATCCGTTCACATGCAACTGCTGTAAGTCATCAGCTCGGGCTGTACATCTGGCAGCCACAGGCACACAGGAAAACCTGCACACAAATTACACACAGCTGTCAAACCAAGGCCAAGCAGACACTCCAACTATTCACAGCTTGGATGCAATCACTGCCAAACAGCAGAGAATGGAAGAACAGCAGGAGAGCAACGTTTCGAATGGAACAGAGAGTCCAAGCTGCAGACACACAAAAGAAACCCATCTCTTTGGTCTCATCATTTCACTTCTTTCCCCATAAAAGGGTCTGCTGGTGTGCAGGACAGTGCCTGTAGCTAACAGGCTGAGCTGGGGGGGCAGCCCAGGGTGCAAACACCCCCAGCCCCACTCCCACCACCCCTTACTGGGGAACAACACCCCACCAGGAACTCACCTGCTCAGCACCCCGAGGTCTCTTCATGAACTTCGTGATGGACATGCTTCCCACGGCCTTCCTCTTGGCTGCCAGGGGGGTGGGCAGCAGGACAGCCACGCCCGGCACGCTGCCCGCCTCGTCCTTCCCCGCGCAGGGCACCTGGGTGACGTAGTTCCACTGGCAGGGGACAGGGAGGTGTTCCTGGCCGAAGCTGCGGAGCACCTCGGCGTGCACGTACCAGCACATCCTGAACTCGGGCCTCTTCTCGTACACAGAGTTCTCGGAAATGATCCTCTTGAGCCGGGCCTTGGAGGGGACCCCACTGTCCTCCCCGCCCGGGGTCTGCGGCCGCGAGGGGCTCCCGTCGCTGCCCTCGCCCGCGGTCACGTCGCTGAACAGTCCCTGGCGGCAGCACTCCTGGAACTCCTGGATGATCACCTTGCTCCCGTGCACGTTCCCGTGCAGCAGCGGCAGGAGGTGGCCGAGGACTGCGGGGGGCAGAGGGGGCACAGCAGGTTAAAGGCTGGGAAAGCCGGGGGGACACAAATCAGCACGGGCACTCCAGAGGGGGAAAACAGGGGGAGTGATTTTAGAGACGTGGCTGCCCCGTCCCTGGAAGGCTCCAAGGCCAGGCTGGACAGGGCTTGGAGCAAGAGGAAGGTGTCCCTGCCCATGGCAGAAATGGGGTGATCTTTAAGGTCCCTCCCAACCCAAACCACTGGGTTGTAACATGATTACATGATTGTAACAGCAGCTGAATTTGATGTAGAAAACTCACCCCCAAAAATAACAACACCCTGGAGTGAAATCCTCGCCCCCGCCCCGTTTTTGGCCTTTAGGTGAGTTATTCACATCCTTGTGTTAATCAGGTGCAGGAGAAGGTCAGGACTGGAACCCAACACAGAAACCAAACCCTCTCCCTCAAACAATAAACAGGCTCAAGCCCATCCTAAACCTGAGCCTGCTCAAGTCTTGTTGGCTTTATTTCCTAGATTGCCCAGAGCAAGAGTTTTGGAGAGGCACTGCCAGAAAACTCCTTTCCAAGAGCTCTCAGAGATTCCTTGGATTCCAGACTTGTCAGAAACAGGTCGTTCTGAATTCAACACTCAGTAATCCCCCTCCTCCCTCCAAAGCAGAGTACAACAGTGTGGAAGCTCTGTTCAGCCCTTCAGGTCTTACTTTGCTGATCTTTTGCTCTTTTTTTGCTACATTTCTGTGTCTGCTGCTCCTCCTCTGCCACGGGTGGATCCAGGACACAGGCTGTGAACTGCTGCAGCACCTTCAGGTCCGTGTTGGTGCTGTTGTCCTTTGCTGCCCTTTCCCAGACACAGCCAATCTTCACAGGCTGCAGGACATGGAACCTCTTCCCCTTGGCTATCAGCTCATCCCACTCCTTTGCTTTCAGTTTCTGGCGAACCTTCTGGTTCTCTGGGTCACACTCCTGCAGCCGCAGGGGACAAAGGACTCGTTACACCCATGCCAGGAAAAAGCAAAGAGCTTTTAAACCCCAGCTCTGCCTCGTGTTCCCTGGGCCACACAGGGCTCCTGAACCGTGCAGGCCTGGGGGAGCCCAGCCCTGCCAGGACCATGTGCTGCCTTCCCCTGCCAATATTGGCACTGCACAGCCCACTGGAAAC
This sequence comes from Oriolus oriolus, assembly GCA_013400235.1. NCBI lineage: Eukaryota > Metazoa > Chordata > Aves > Passeriformes > Corvidae > Oriolus > Oriolus oriolus. The sequence continues at coordinate 31,704 of VXBT01012519.1, forward strand.
AGAGATGGGAACTCAGGGACACCCAGCTTGCTCACCTCTGTCACACCTTCATCTTCAGATAGGTACCCATGGGGTACAAAAAACCCATCGTCCTCATCTTCATCCTCTCCCTCCTCTTCATCATCCTGCAGATAAATGGGTTACAAGTTACGCTGCCAGGTGCAATTGGGTCCCGAATTTTTCAGCGTGCAGGATCCTCACCTCTTCACTATGGGAGAGACTTTCTCCTGGCTCCTCCTCTTCCCACTCTTCATCACTGTCCACTTCATAGTCCAGCAGTTTCTGCAAGAAATGCCAACATGCCACTTCTGTCCCTCCCTGGAGAGGGCCACACCAAGCCCAGCCTGGGGTTTCAGAGCCGAGGGAACGTGCAAATGGCTCAGGAATCCCAGGGAAGCAGAGGACCTGGCCAAGCACATTCACTTCTAGAGCACAAAGGGGGAAAGAATCTGAGCAGGCTGAGGCACTTACAGTGTCCTTGGACCACGGATTCCTGGCACGGATCAGGGAGGTTCTCTTGTTCCAGGTGCCCCAGTAGGCAGGGCGGTGGTTCTCACTGAACTGCAGCAGCTTCATCCTGCCAAACTTCTCCCTCTCGGGAACAGCATCTGTCTGGCAGTTATCCACCACCACCACGTCACTGGGAACACAGCGGGAGGCGGCTCAGGCCTCACGGAGCGGCTCCAGCTTTCCCTCCTCCCCACTGGCAGGCACTGCCTCAGCCCCCTCTGCAGCTCATTGTACAGAAATAGAAGCAAAGCAAGCCCCCGAGCCCACACTGACCTGTTCACGCTGTCGCTGCTGTCACTGACCCAAGTGGGCCCCGTTTTTCGTGGTTTACGACATTTTAGATCGCTCAAGAAAGAAACGTCACCGTTCTGGGCATGCAGGAGCTTATCCAGCTGCTCTAGGTAGTCTGGATCCAGGGCAACACGACTGAGGGGGGCTAAGACCATGTTCTCCTTAATTTCAAAAGGAGCAAACTTCCCACAGGAGCCAGCAAGGGTCTGAAACACCAAGTGAGGAATGTCAGGGTTTGGACACTGAGCAGCTGCAGCACCAACACACCCAAGAGGCACCTGCTGCTCAGGTGTTGTCTGAGGGGCAGATTTAGGTTAAGTGAAGATTTAGGTTAAGCCCTTCCTATGCAAGACTCCAGCAGATCTTCCAGGCAATGCAGAAGACAGAGCTGAGAGTTTTACCAAACCAACCACAAATGTTTCTGTAGTCTCTGCTCTGGCCTTTTTCTTAAAATCCTGTACACTTTTGAGACCAGGAAATTAAGAAAAACTAATGCTTCATCCACCTAAGCAGCTGTAAGGGACAGCTGAGAAGGAAATCAGGGTATTTGTTAGAAACAACTGTGAGAGACCAACACACACAGGCACAGCAATCCCTCACCTTGGGGGCTTGAGGAGTCTTTGGTTTCTGGAAGAACCTGGTGATTTCTGCTTTCTGTGCATGAATGCGCTGAAACGAGAACCCAAACGCAAACTGTCAGCACAGAGGAAGGACAAAGCTTTGGAGCTCAAGGTGAGCTCATGCATGACTTAACTTCAAATGCAGCGAGGCACAAAGCAAAGTTCAGGCAGTCACCAGCTCCTGTGACTCAACAAAAACACTCATTGTCTTCCCTAACACAGCAGCCAGGGCTCCAATGGCATTGCCAGGGGAGAGTTCATTTGTGGGCATTCAGAAACACACACAGAAAACACTTGAGAGGGTAAAAGCAAAGGAACCAACAGGTGTGAAAGTACCAGGTAAACCTGGCTGGAGCAGCCCCAGCAGGTCAGGAGGGACAGGCTCCATCCCAGCTGGCACCACCAACAGCATCTCATCCCAGCAGAAGAATTTAGAGACAAGCCAGAGGAAACATTTTTACCTTTTCCTCCTCCTTTAACCGTTTCTCCTCTTCTTTCTTTCTCTTCTCCTCAAGTTTTGCCCTTGAAAACAAACATCACGTGAACTGTCACCCACCAGGAAGGGTTTATCTGCACTGAGGAAGAGCTGGGAAGCCCCAGACCCCAAACCAGACCCCACCACGAGGACCATCTGTCAATCCAGCCAAGGACCAGGCTCGGTTAAGTGGAGACAAGACTTTGTTCATTCCTTCCACAGCAAATATTGACCCATTTTAGCCACAGAGTTAACAGGCTGCATCGAGCTTCCCTCGATACCAGGAAACACGTGGGATTACCACGTTACAGGTCACTTCCCCACCCAACAGGCCCCAGTGCCACCCACACTGCACAGCAGTGCAGGCAGGGCAGGAGGGGACGCTCGGAGCAGCAGGACAGCAGCAGGCACTGCTGGGACAGGGCACAGGGTGCCCCAAGCATCTCCAACCCACCCCGGGAGCGCTGCTGGAGCGGGGCAGCCTCTGGGAGGGCCAGCCCAGGTGGGGATGGAAACCAGCACAGGGACCCCCCCGGGGCTGCACGGCCCCAGGCACTCACTCCAAAGCCTCCTGCCTCTCCTTGCGCTTCTCCTCCTTCACTCGCAGCTTCTCAGCCTTCTCCTTCTCTTCCTTTTCTTTCTTTTCCCTCCTTTCTCTCTCTTTCAACTCCTTCTCTTCCTCTTTCCTCTTCTTTGCCTCCTCCTTGGCTCGTTCTTTCGCAGCTTTTGCCTCTTCCTTCAGCCTCCCCTTCTCCTCCCTCTCTGCCTGCAGCTTCTGGAGCTTGTCCGCGCGCTCCTGGTCCTGGGGCACAAACGGGACACTCGGGAACTGCGCCTTTGTGGCACCAAATCCCCGAGGAAAATCAGCATTTCGTTCCTCAAACAGCAAACTGCACCCACCCAGCGCCTGACCTGCACCACCACAAAATATCCTGAGCTGGGAGGGACCCACATCATTCCCAGGAAGCCAGGTGGGAGCACATCCACAGCTCCCTGGTGCCTCAGGACCCGGCCAGCTGAGCTTCCTTGTGCTGCCTCTCTGAAAGCTTTAATTATTCTTTTCCCTTAGCAAAAAAAGGTGTTTCCATTTCTCTAAGCACCTAGGAAAGCTTTGTATTGAGTCATCTTCATAACCACTGTAGCATTATGGAAAATTAGATGGGAATTAAAAAAAATGTAATTATTCCCTTGTTTAACAGGAGATTTCAGATTGTTTCCAAAATATTTCCTCCTGAGCTAAGCTTTCGTGCTTTGGTGTCATCGCAGGGCTACGGTGGAGTCACTTCCACAAGTGAATCTGAGCTGGTTTGACACCATAAATCCATAAGGATCTTCTGACGGTTCCCACTGTCCCAGAAATCAGCCTTTGATGATCCTTGTGCGTCCATCCCAAGCTGGGATATTCCATGATCTCAGGGAATATGTGTCCCCAAACTCCAGACCCAGAGCTTATCCCTTGTTTTATCCCAGTTTAGATCATCAGACACCAGCAGCGCCCTGAGCCTGTTCAAGGGGCACTCTGGGAACAGTGGGGGGAAGATTTTATTGGAAGTGCTGCCTTTTGTGGTGTCTCCTCCCCAAACAACTGCAATTCTCACCACGGCTCTGCTGACACAAAGGAGGAAAATGTCAAATTAAAGAGAAGGAGCTTTCTGTGCTGCAGGCACTGGTGATGTCACCAGGAAAGGAGGATCCGCCTGTGCCCAGACACTCCAACTCCTCCCTGGGTATTTTCAGTTTTCTTTTATTGATTTCACATCTCTCCTTGTCAACATGGAGGCTTCCTGAGCAGTGTCACAACACAAATAACTGCAGAAAGCCACCAACAGCCAAACGGTGCCAGTGGCAAGGAAACAACACTGTCAGCCTGAGTCATGGAATCTGCCGGGTGCTGCGGAGCTGGTGTGAAGCTGACAGCTCACTGGTGGGTCTAGTTCATTCTCAGCATCATTTTTAGCTTCCATTCTCCTCTCTCCCTCACATCTCCGCTATTTTTAACACAGCCATAGAAGGGAAGAAAACAACAGATTGGAATTCTATGTGGGGCACTGGGAAAAGCAGGAGGGTTTATAGCTACAACTTACATAAAACACACAAGTTTATAAACAAGGCACTGAGAGACACAGAATTCCTGAGCACAAACCTTCCCCAGGGCAGATAAAACAACCCCAAAAAGCCCATTCATGCGGCACTGACTGCTGGAAACTCCACGTGACCCCTGAGCCTCCTCTCCATCCAGCACCCCGTGACTGACAGCAGGAGGGGCACCAGAATTAGGGAGCAGAGTTTGCTGAGGAGCTGCATCCAAGCAAACAGAACCTGGAGCTCGAGCATTCCCAGTGGTGGCATCCAGTGGTGACATTCTCTGGGAAGCCACAGACACGGTGCCCCACCTGCCTCGTGTATTAACAAAGACAGATCCTGCATTTTTGTGGCTTAAACGTTTCCCATCTCTTCCCAAAGTGCACCAAATGCACCCCCAGCTCCACTCAGGAGCTTTGGGAAGAGCCAAGCACTTTAACTGTCTGCATTAAAGGTCATTCCACATTCCTCAGGGCGAGGAAAAGTGGCAAAAGAGATGTTCCAGGTGGGCTGAGATAAAAGGCAAAGGCCCCTGTCTGCTGCTCAGGTGAGGTTTGGGTGTCAGGGAAATGCCTTACTCTTTGCAATCTCAGCTTCTCCTTCTCTGCTGTACTTCTGTGGAATTTCTGAGGTACCTGGAATTACAAAATGCAAGTTTTAGAGGAGACCCTCCCTTTCCAGCCTCAACGACAGCAGCGCTGCTCCTGCAGATCACACCCAGTCACCCCAAATTCCTGCAGAGCGAGGAACGAGGACACAGCTCAGGCACATCCCATCTCCCCATCTCCCCTCCAGCCCGAACCCACCCCGGTGCTCCCGCTGCCACCAAACCCCCACGGCACCACATCTGCACAAACCAACCCCTGCAGGACCATCTGCAAGGGAACACCCCCAGCACAGCTCAGGGGAGCTGCTCCGAACCACAGGGGACACTTCACCACGGCAAAGTCACTTCCTTCCAGTTACACCGGGGCTTGGTTGGGGTTTTTTGCATCCACTTGTGTTGCTGGGATATTTAGCTACAGCTTTAGGAATACTAGGACTGTTTCTCACATTTTAACACTGCTTCTTCTTGTCATCACAGTCCACTCGATCTTCCACCAGCACCAGCTCCCTGACCCTAAGCTCCCAACAGGGCAAACTTCTCATTTCTCTTTTATTTATGGGGCTGAAAAAGGTATTTTGTACTTAAGATCATTGTTCACAGACTGGTTAAAGGCCTAATTTGTCAGTATTTCAGCACACTGTGGCTCGATTTACTGGATGCCCCCTCCTCCTCCTGCCATTCACAGCGTCACATTTAAACTCTGTGATGAACAGGCTAACACAGCCCAACTGCTTTATTTTCTATATTTATCTGATATAAAACAGGAGTTCTGTCAAGTGGGGGCTTCAGCTCCTCAGAGCTGTTTCCTCCCAGGAAAACAAACCTGCCAGGACTCCCAGCTGCAGAGCCTGGGGTGCAGCCCCTTGTTCTGGGGAGAAGCACATGAGCAAATCCAGCCTCGCTGGCAATACTGGATTACACCACGAGTGCTTTTTGCTCTGCTGCACTGGAAATACTTCATGCCTGCTTGAGTGTGTCTATTTATTTTACAGATGGAAGATTGGGTGTTTTCACAGAGGAGGAATTGATCGTTTGACTTGATAAACACAGCAAAAGGACGGGGAGAACCATCCCCACGGCGTTTCAGCCACCTGAGCAGATGCTGCTGTCCTTGGAAGCTTCTCTGTCAAAACTGCCCCAAAAATCAGAGTGTTTGGGGGTCTCCTGCTGAAGCAGAGCTGCTAAACTGCAACTCAGGTGACAACAAACTCCCTCATCCAGAGCTTTTTCTTGGAATCCCAGAATGGCTTGGGTGGGAAGGGACCTTAAATCCCATCCAGTGCCACCCCTGCCATGGGCAGAGACACCTTCCCTGATCCCAGGGTACTCCAAGCCCCATCCAGCCTGGCCTTGGGCACTGCCAGGGATCCAGGGGCAGCCACAGCTGCTCTGGGCACCCTGTGCCAGGGTTTTTCCATGCCAGCTGCAGAAATTCAGAGCTGGAAACACATCTGCACTGGCTGTACTCGGGGAACGTCCTCGCAGGAGTTACAGCAGCTTCGTGGAGCACAAACAGAGCTTGGGAAACAGCACCTAAAGGCCAAAACTGCTCTTGGATCCCCTTACCAAAACACCAAGTCCCAGGGTGAGCATTCCATTAAAGGAATGCAAATACAGCAGCAGCCAGAACCAGGGAGGATAAAATCCTTCAGCTGTAGGATTTAAAGATTCCAAGGGGCAATAATTCAGTAATTAATCAACACCACCATCCCATCGCTCCTCATTGCCCCGCTCATCCTCTTCCCCACGAGCCCAGGAAACCAAACACCGCAGCACAGCAGCTCTCACGCCGAAGCAGAGCAGACCAACCTTCCTGGCAGGTGTGGAGGCAGCCAAAGGGCTCGTGTTCCTCCCGGGCTCTGCCACGAGCTGCACCTCGGGCGAGCTCCCGGAGCTCAGCGAGGAGTTGGTCAGTCCCGAGTCTCCCTCGTGGGACGACTCCAGGGCCTCGTTCTCCGACGTGGCGCTGCCGTCCAGGGAAGCCACCGGGGGCGATTTCAGAGTCATGATGTCCTCCAGCAGCACCACGGGCACCTTCCCCTCAAAGAGCACATCCTTCAGTTCGCTCTGGGTTCCCTTCCTGCTTCCCACGTCCTTGCACCCCGCGGCCCCGGAGCGCGGCTGGGCCCCACCTCCCGAATCCTGCTCCGCCTCGGCTGCGGCCGCACAGGGCCCAGCGGTCTCCACGGAGTCGCCTGCCGGGCTGCTCTGCGAGGAGTCCGGGCAGCGCAGCTGGCTCAGCTCCGTCCCTACCGCGCCGTTGGTTACGGCCACGGATGCAGCAGCTCTAGAATCCACGTCCCCCCGCTCTGCGCCGGCCCCGAGTCCGTGGCCGGAGCCCTTGGGCAGGCCAGGAACAGCCCCAGGGTCGCTCGTGTCACCTCCTGGGGTTTTCTGGATAAAATGGTCCAATGGACCCTTCCCGTTCACGAGTTTTGGAGTGAAATTCCCATCTGAGCCCAGCTGGCAGTCGTTCTCCACATCGTCCAGGGAGGCACCGGAGGCGTCCAGGGAGGGATCCTTGCTCGGAACAAAAGCACTCGGGGAGCTCTTGACTTTTTTGACTTCTGAATCCACATCGAATTTCTCCTTTGGCACAGGATTGAGGCGCTTGAAGGGCAGCCGAGCTGCAACAACAACACCAGGTTACTCAGCCACGGGAAATATCAAAGTATTTTATTACTTTTGAAGCGTAAGATTGAGATGAGCCACTTAGGGATGGTTTAATCACAGCCAAGCCAATGTATTTCACAAAATCAGGTCTGGAACGTTCTTAATGTGTTAAAACCGCGCTGGATGAGAGATACTCCCTTACCTTGGACGAGCTTCCGTGGAGGAACAGCAGCTTTGTCTCTGCACTCCATGGCTACGGGAGAAAACAACAAATCAACACCCGTGGTATGTTCTCAACGAGCTGCTGCTTCCCTGGGACGGCTGAGGCAGAGCCCAACAGCTCTCCCAGGGCCGCTGAGGGAGGACAAAGGGGTCCCACAGTCAGCCCCAGGCTGAAGGAACCCTGGCCCGAGCGGGTCCCAGCAGCCACAGTGTCCCCCTCGCTGGGCTGGGCAGGAATGTCCCCAGGAGCCTGGGCCTGCACCCAACAAGGTGTGAGGAGGAAATTCTTCCCTGTGAGGGATGGCAGGCCCTGGCAAAGGGTGCCCAGAGCAGCTGTGGCTGTCCCTGGATCCCTGGCAGTGCCCAAGGCCAAGCTGGAACACCTCGGGATGGTGGAAGGTGTCCCTGCCCATGGCAGAGGCGGGTTTAAGATCCCTCCCCACCGAAACCGATCTGTGACTCCGTGGGTGAGGCTGCAGGGCGGGCCGGGGCCCAGCCCCGGGGCGCGGCGGCAGCTCCGGCGCCTCCTTTGTTACCCCGGGCAGGCCCCGCGCACCCCGCGGCCCAACCGCCGCCGGAAACACCTCGCGCCCCGGCCGCACCGCACCCTCAGCTCGGCCCTACCTGGCCCGGCGGCCGGCGCGGCTCNGCTCGTACTTGGCGGGAGCCGGGGCGACCCCGCGTCCCGCGGCGCTGATTGGCGGAGCGCGCCCCACGTGACCCTCCCATCCACGCTCCCCGCTGCGTCTCGCCTTCCAATTGGCTGCCGCCGCGGGCGTCGCTGATTGGCGGAAGCGGCTGTCAGTCTGGCGAGCTGCAGGTGCTGATTGGGTGGATTTGTAGAGGGCCGGCGGATGCCGCTGGGTCCTTGCGCTTGGGCCCGAGGCCTGCCCGCTTACCGGGCGGGAACGGCGCCGCGGGGGCCGGAACGGCCTTTCCGCGGCACCGGGCGGAGGGGGCGGAGCCAGCACTGCCGCGCGCCCCGCCGGGCCCTGAGCCAACGCGCGAAATGGCGGCGGCGCCGACTGCCAATTAGCGCCCACCGCTGCGACGCGCAGGCGCGGGTGCTGTCGCGAGGGATGCTGGGAGTTGTAGTTTTCCATTTGGAAAATCGGTCGCCCCGTTTTCCCCCCGGGGCTATGGCGGGGGTCCCGGCCTGGTTGTCCGCCTGTCGCACACGCCGTCCGCTCCCTGCGGACGGTGCTGGCTCCCTCAGGAGAAAGCCATGGCCGCGGCACAGTCAGCCCCCAATATGACCGCCCGTCCCGCCCGTCCCGCCTATCGCGACAGAGAGACTCTCTCCGGCGGTTCCGCCTGGCCGGCAGGGTGCGCGCTGGCACCGCGCGCCGCTCCGGCCGGGCCGCTCGGTGGTGGCGGCCGGGGNACCAGGTCCCGCCGCCCGCAGACCGGGCCCCCGCCGCCACCGGGCCAGGCACCGGCACCGGCACCATGTCGGTGGCGGGGCTGAAGAAGCAGTTCTACAAAGCGAGCCAGGTGAGGCACCGGCACTCCGCGCCCGTTCCCGCCGCCGTTGGGCTCCGGAGAGGCCGCTCTTCCCTTACCGGTTCGGAGAACCCGTCCCGGCCGCTGCCGCCCCGGCGGTGCCCGATCCCCGCCGTTATCCCCTCCCGGCATCCCGGCGCGGGGCCCGCCGGCCATCCCCCGGTA
>VXBT01012519.1:40834-62948 GCA_013400235.1 Oriolus oriolus
TATCCCGGTCTCGTATCTCCCGGTTCTCAGTGCGCCCCACCCCGCTCCCGGTGCTCCCGGGGCTCCCGGGGCTCGGTGCGGGCAGTGAGCGGAGCTGGGACCCCTCGGGGCAGCCCGGGATGGGGGTCCCGTTCTCCCGGCTGGACTGTGGCAGGGGCACGGTAAGGGAAGCTCCGCCGCCGGGGACCGGAGGGGGCACGGGAGGGGCGCGCTTGGGGGGCGCTTCCCCCTTCCCAAGGGACCGCCCCGGCCCCGCTGGGCCCCGCAGCCGCCGGGATGCCCGGGGAGATCCGCGCCGGGACTGCGGGAGAGCCCCGGGAGCGGCGGCCCCGGTAACCCCGGGCGGCAGCTGCAGCCCAGCCTCGGGAAGCTCCCGCTTCCTGCAGAGCAGCGGGAGCCGCGCCGGATTTTGGGAGCCCCGAGCGCGGTGCGGCCGGGAAAGGGCTGGGGGATGTCGGAAAAAGCTCCTGAATTCCAGCCAGGAGTGAGGCCCGCAGGGAGGGCGGAAAACAGGGAGTTTGTGACGAGTCCTTGGAGCTCTTCCCCCGAATTCCCCGTCCCTGGCAGTGTCCAAGGCCGAGTCGGACGGAGCTTGGAGCAGCCTGGGATGGTGCAAGGGGGTGGAATGGGATAATCTTTAAGGTCTCTTCCAACCCGAACCATTCCATGAGTCCATGTGGGAACCGGCCTCAAGCAGGGTTCATGGACACCTTTTCCCTCACCCTCGAACGAGGGGTGGCTGTTCCCAATCCCCCCGAGCAGAATTATCATTCCCACCGCTTCCTGTTAACAGTTGTGATGTTTTCTTAATGCTTTTTGGGAACGGTTCAGGAATCACAACTCCCCCTCTGCCGCTGCTTTGCTGCCCCTGTTTTAAATTTCAGATAAATTTGGCACAGATCGTGTTTTCCATCACCGAGTTTAAGCCCTTTCAGCTCATCCCACCCCTGTGTGCGACGTGTGTCGCCTCCTTCCTTGGCTCTATTTTCCCAAATCAATTTTATTTACCCAGCAAAGCAAAATAACAAATTCCTGAAGTCGTCCCTCACCCCCTTTCCCACTAAACCCACCACGGGTTTTTTTTTTCTGCAACTTCCACGGGGAAAGGTCGTGCTGGGAGCTCGGTGTGGGAGGATTTTGCCGGCCTGGATGTGCCGTGGTGGTGTCAGGAGGTGAAAACCCTTTGGTGACTCAGGACTGACATGTTCCTAAACCCAAAAATATCATTTTAAACTCCCAATGAAACCATTTTATGGAGGAATTACAAATTCTTCTGGAGGTGCTGCCGCCCCTTGCAGTGCTCTGGGGACAGGGTCAGAGGTGTCCATCAGAGATGCTCTGACTGGAAACTGGGAGTCACTGGTTCCAGTTTGGCCATTTTTTTGTCTTCTCGCCCCCTTCCTTCCCTTTCCCCCTTTTCTTCCCTTTCCCCCCTCTGGTCCCACTCAGCCCTTGGCTGAAGGAGGGGAGGATTAGTTATTTTTTGGCTCCCTTCAAACCACCAGACGCTGCCAAAACCAAACATGTGGAAGATCTTTCCTAAAATGTTATGTTTTGTTCCACGTCTGTCCTTAATTGAAGGAAAAACGGAGCCAGGGCTGGGGTCTGCAGGGACCCTGGAGGGTTTGGGATCCCTGTTGAGGATCCAGAGGGAGCAGGGCTTGGCTCGTGGGCCTCATCCATGTGATTCCTGCAAGCCCACGTCTCCCCTGGGTGAGGCAGCCGGGCGCCCACACGCAGGAGACAGCCCCGAGTATCCTGGAAAAAAACATCCCAAGTCGTGCTGGCGAAGGCTGCGGATGGGGAGCAGCTCCGAGTGTGTCCAGAACAGGTTCTGCCTGTTCGTGGCAAAATGTTCTCTGGAAAAATAAAGGAAGCTGGAGAAAACATTCTGAGCAAGGGGGAGAAACAGCAGCAGCTTGGAGCTGGGAGCAGGGTGGGAAGTCCCTGCCCGGTCCGAGGTTCCCTCCAGTCAGGAATTCGCAGGGACCTTCTGGTGTAGAAACAGCTTCGTTTGCACCGTTTGGGTTTTGTACAAACTGATGTAAATCATAAAATCCTGCAGATCCTCCCAGCCAGCAGGGAAGGACGGGCTGCAGTTCCCGGGGGAATCCCGAGGGAATGCTGGGCTTGGCACCAGGGACGGGGAGCAGCCCCGCCTGGCACTGCAGGGCAGCACTGGGGCGATCCCGGGAATCCTGCCTGGGGCACCGGGAGCAGCGCTGGGGGGATCCCGGGAATCCTGCGTGGGGCACCGGGAGCAGCCCTGGGGCGATCCTGGGAATCCTGCGTGGGGCACCGGGAGCAGCGCTGGGGCGATCCCGGGAATCCTGCCTGGGGCACCGGGAGCAGCGCTGGGGCGATCCCGGGAATCCTGCCTGGGGCACCGGGAGCAGCGCTGGGGCGATCCCGGGAATCCTGCCTGGGGCACCGGGAGCAGCGCTGGGGCGATCCCGGGAATCCCGCCTGGGTCCCGCTCCCCCGGCAGCAGGAGCCGCGCGGGAGCTCCCCAGGGATGGGGAATGCCGGGGTTGGTGTGCGCTGCCCGCCCCAGAGCCCTCGTGTGGCTCCGGCACGGCCGCTGTGGGTGCTGCCCTCGGGTCACGGGAGGCTTTGGGTTGCAGGAGACCTCGGAGCTCGTCTCCTTCCACCCCCTGGGAAGGGCCCAAGGCCGGGCTGGGAACAGCCTGGCACGGTGGGAGGTGTCCCTGCCATGGCACCGGGTGGGATTTGAGGTCCCTCCAACCCCAGCCAGTCTGGGGTTCAGCCCTGGGCGCTGCTGCCGTTCCAAACTGGATTAACGTGCTCCCAAAGCCTGTGGGAGCTGAGCCTAAACCCTGCCAGGCCTGCCTGGGCTCAGGAGCTCGTGCTGGCGAGTCCTGGCCCCAGCCGCAGCCCAGCCACCTCCTCCTCCACATCCAGAGCCATTTTCCAGAAGGGAAAAGGCGAGTGCTAATTAAAACTCAGCAGCCCTTGCCGCACACGCGTTTCCCTGAGTTTGATGACAGCTCCCAGGGCTTCCAGAGGTATTTTTGACCGTAAATAGCCCCTTGCTCCCTGCCTGGCCCGGGATGTGCTCCAGAGCCTCGCGCAGCCGGCTCGGCCCAGCAGGACCCGCCGCTCCCGAGCTCCGCAGGGAATGCTTTCCGAGCCCTGCGAGCTTCCTCCCAGGTGCTGCCGTGGCATCTGCTCCGAGCTGAGGCGCAGGAATGTGCTCCCAGAGCGTGTGTGACACTGAGGGGACAGAGTGCAGCTGGCAGGGAGGGCATTTCCCCATTTTTTTTGGCTTTGTGGTCATGGCTCTTGGTGGTGCTGAACTGGGATTTCCTTCACTTCTCCTTGGGTTGGGATTTCCCTCTTCCCTCCCCAGCTGGGGTTCTCTCTGTGGTGACTTTGTGCTCTGCTTTCAAATGTGGGGTTTTTCTTCCCTTTCCCACGTGAACCTTTTAAAAGCTCCTTTTTTGTTCCTTTTGGGGTTTTGTGATGTCAGCTCAGCCCTGCTCCCACCGGCCTGTGCAGGCTCCCTCTTGGAGGCAGGAGATGTCTTTGGGATGGTTTGGGTTGGAAGGGACCTTAAAGCTCATCCCATTCCACCCGTGCCTTGGCCGGGACACCTCCCACTGTCCCAGGCTGCTCCCAGCCCCGTCCAACCTTGGGCACTTCCAGGGATCCAGGGGCAGCCACAGCTGCTCTGGGCACCCTGTGCCAGGGCCTCAGCACCCTGTGAGTGACGAGGGGAGCAGGGAATTCCTGTGGGAGGCATTTGGCAGCGTCGGGCTCTGAGCTCCTTATCTGTACACGGGAATTTGGACTGGGAAGTGAAGGGATTTTGCTGATTCCTGCCAGCCCTGAGCCTCCTGCCAACCTCTGTCCCACAGCACCCGGTGTTCCTGTACTGCCATTAACCTGGGCTGGATTCCCCTGCAGCTCCTGAGTTTATCCTTCCACGTTAATCTGCTCCCCAGGCCGGGGGAAAGCCGGATTTGCTGGAGCGTGGGGTGACATCCGCCAGCTCCGCTTCCAGCCGGGATCCATCCCTGAGCATCCTCCCCTGGCTCCCCGAGCCATGCTGGCACGGGGCATGGCTGTTTGGTGATGTGTTTGCAGATCCACAGGGGAAGGGAGGCTCAGGGGAGACCTCACTGCTCTCCACAGCTCCCTGTGGAGCCGCGTGGGGGTCGGTCTCCCAGGGAACGAGCAACAGGAGCAGAGGAAACGGCCTCAGTGAGGCTGAAATTCGATATTAGCGCAAATTTTTCCATGGAAAAGGTTGTCAGGCATTGGAACAGCTGCCCAAGGCAGTCCCCACCCCTGCAGTGTTCAGAAGCCGTGTGGATGTGGCGCTTGGGGACAGTGGGGGACACGGTGCTGGTGCTGGGCTGGGCTCAGTGGTCTGAGAGCTCCTTTCCAGCCTTCACCGTTCCATGGTTCCGTGTGTGGCAGGTGGGAAGTGGAGGCTGCGTGTCCCCAGACCTCCTGGAGACAGGGATGAGGTGCCAGGGCACCCCTGCAGGCCTGGGTGATGCTGCCTGGGCACTCACTGAGGTGCCTCTGCCACACGCAGGGGAAAACCTGCAGCCAGGGGGATTCCTGGATTCCCTCTCCTTGTCCTGGGTGATTTGGCATCAAAACCTTGTCCCTGCTCGGCTGGGTAATCACTGTCGGAGCTGAGCAGCCCCAGAACCCAGCAGGTTTCATTTTTCCAGGATTGTTTCTCTCCAGAGTTTCCTATAAATTGGCTTTTCCCCCGCTTTAAGGTTGTTTTTGCAGCCGTTGGGCTCCGACAGTAACGGGAGCTCCGATTCCTGGAAGGCAGAGACAGAAAACAGGGCTGGGAAACTCCAACTCTCCGTATCCTGCTCCGTTTGCTTCCCTTCCCGTGTCTGATGTCAGCCAGGGAAAGTGTTATCCCGTGCTTGCAGCTGGGGCAGCCTGGGATGAGGGCAGGATCCGTGACTCAGGGCTGGGGGATCATGTGGCGTTGGGATGCTGGTTCCACGTCATCTGCCCGAGAGCACGGATTTATCCAGCTGATCGCACGGGGGGTGGTTCCTGGATGCAGCGGAAGGAAATCCTCCCTCCCCCTTTTCCCTGCCACTGCTTTTTCCTCCTGGGAAGAAGGAGCAAAATGGGGATGAGATCAGGCAGCCTGCCTTGTAAAGGCTGATTCATTTCTTCAGCACATTTTTTTTTTTCCTTCTCCCTCCTCTCCCCCATCCCTGCACGTGCCGGTGCCTTTTGCCAGGGCTCCCAGCCCCATCCCTGTGGGAATACCAGGGGTGGGGAGGGAGCAGGGCAGCTCCTCCTGCCTGAGACTGCAGAAATCCCAGTGCCAAAGCCCGGCCTGCCCTCGGGGAGGGAATTGGTGCCCGGTGGGATGTGAGGGCTGATCCTGCTGTGTCCCTGCTGCTCTCCCTCCCGGAGCAGGCTGCTTCCCAGGCAGGACAGAGAACGGCTGAAAAGCCCAGAAATAAAATAAATCCCTAATCCAGAGGGTTTTGGCTGTGTAATTCCAGCTGAACTCATTCACATGGAAACTCAGAGCTGCATCCCGACCCTGGTGGTGTTTCGTAAGACTCTGAGGTCGCTGTCCCTGCTCCTTCCCACCCTTCACTGCACGGATTAGTCCAGCCTGGGGTGTGATGCCCGGAATGGGAGCAGGCAGGAGGCTGATCCTGTCTCTTCCTGTGGATCTGCCCTCTCTGAGCTGTGCCATGGCCGTGTCCCAGCCTTCCTCCTGGATCAGGTGGGGAAGATCCAGGTCGTGGGCCTGGGAACGCCCCACAGCATCCCAGAGCTGCCCTTTTCCTAAGCTGCTCCATGACAGGGCTCAGTGCGGGATCCGGCCCACCTTGGCCTCTCCCTGCGATTAGAGAAGTGATAATTGATATTTTGTTAGGGATTTCCTTTTCCTCTTCCCCTCGCCCCATCCCTGCAGCCAGTGACCCCGTGGCTTTCAGGAACAGGTTCCTCTGGCAGGAAAGGGCCGTGCTTGGCCCAGACTCAGGGATGAAGCAGCTGCTGGGAGTGCCTGGAGGTGCCTGAGGTTCTGCTCCTCTCCCAGTGGATGGAGAATCCATCAGGAGAGTCTGGATTGCTCCTGCTTCCAAGAAAACCCTTGTAACCCCCCTTCCAGCCATGCCACCAATAGCTAATTAATAGAACCAGTCCTTTTAAAGCCACTGGGAATTTTAGGATCTCCTAATGCCTGGCTATTAATAAAGTTCATGGTACTGTCACTAATTAAATTGCTTTTCTGCTGCAAAGAAAAAAAAGATGAGTTAAACATCTCCATAATGAAATTCTGTCTTTGAGACAGAAGGTTAAATTTGCATGATTAAAGCTTTAAAGGGCTTTTCCTAATTGAGAAAATGCTTCGTAATTCATCCTAGAGCCTGAAAACCCGGCTGCACCCCCTGGCTGGGCCAGACTTTATTCCTCAGTGATAATTTATTACCCGCTTTCCTGACCAAATCTGGTTTGGCATCCCAGGATTTAAACTTAATTTTGCCACTTTCGCGATGAAAAGGGCACAAAAAGGATGGACAGTTGTCTACACCCGAAGCAAATCCACTGCAGGAGAAGGTGCTGGGGTTTTTTTTTCCCATTATTTCCTTCCCTGGATTAGAAACCATCTTGTTTGCTGCTGACGTGTGCGCGTGGGTCCGAGGGAGCGGGGGCAGCGCAAATCCGGAGTGCCAGATGTTGGAGGAGCTCTTGTCCCGGTAAAGCTCCTCCTGATGGTGCTGGGGGAGTGACAAAGGGCAAAGGGTCTGGGCTTTTGTGCCTGACGGGGATAAAACATCATCCAAATGTCTGGCTCTGCGTGCGGGGCAGGACGGCCGCAGTGATGCCGCGTGCTGGGAGGGACTTTATCCCATTGAAACCATTCCAAAGTGAGCCTGAGTGTGCAGTGAGGAAGAGGATGGATTCAGCAGCACCTTGGATGGGCTGGGAGCTGACAGAGTCCCTGGATGTGGGGAAGGCCCTGGTGCAGGGCTCTGGAGGAGCTGAGGCAGGAGTTTGATCCAGCGCCGTCCCCGGCTGCTCCCGGCAGCCTTGGGGGTGCTGGGGTCGCTCCTTCCCGCTCTCCCTTTCCTTAGGATGCCGTGCTCTGCTGCGATAGCCACGGAGCTTTTCCTAGAATTCAAACAGACGGGGAAGACGGGTGTTTACAGAGTCCTGGGCCGTTTCTGTCCCCTTTGATGTCTGTGTGCGCCGCGAGGGCGCCGGGGCTGTCCGGAGCCTTTGCTTGGCCCCCACTGTCCGTGTGAAACGTGCCCTGCACGAGCCCAGCCCGGGCCAGGAATGGGAGTTTGCCTTCCTTGGGGGGAGTTGGGTCTTTTTTGATCTCCCTGATGGCTGTAGAACTGTGGCCCAGCAGCTCCCCATGTCACCAGCTCAGTGTCCCACCAGCTCTCTGTGTCCTACCAGCTCAGTGTCCCACCAGCTCTCTGTGTCCCAGCAGCTCTGTGTCCCACCAGCTCTGTGTGTCCCACCAGCTCGGTGTCACCAGCTCTCTGTGTCCCACCAGCTCTCTGTGTCCCACCAGCTCTCTGTGTCCCACCAGCTCGGTGTCACCAGCTCTCTGTGTCCCACCAGCTCTCTGTGTCCCACCAGCTCGGTGTCACCAGCTCTCTGTGTCCCACCAGCTCTCTGTGTCCCACCAGCTCTCTGTGTCCCACCAGCCTGCCTTTCTCCCATCATCCCGCAGATCCAGAGGTTTTTCTGTCTCCTTCCCAGCTCCTGGACAGTCGCTTGCCTCCCGCTGTGTCCTCACTTTGGGTGCTTCCAGCACCGTCCTGCCCCTCAGGGAGGTGTTTTTCCTGGTTTTCACAGGGAGCAGAAATCCCTTCTGCTGCTCTTCTTTGCAGCTGGGTGTTTTCCCCAGGGATTTACAGGTGTCCTACACCCTCCTTTCCCCCCTTTTCCCCTTCGTTTTTGGGAAACCCTTCAGAGCACCCTGTGGGCTGACCCTCCAAACACCGACTGCAGGACGAGGCTGCTGGGTGCTCTTCCTGAAGCTTTGCAGCTGGAAAAAGCAAGGATTGCAATTCCTAGGAGGCACTTTCAGTGCTCTGTGCTTTTATATCCCGTCTAAGGAGCATTTCCAAGTCTCCAGGGCGAGGAGCTGCTGCCTGTGCTCCCCGGGGTCCTGGGGCCGGGTGGAGCTGCTGAGGAGTGATGGCTCAGCAGCTCTGGAAAAGCCAGGCTGTGATTCACTGGGATGGGACACGGGCAGGCTGGGCAGGAACCGGGATGCAAGGCCAGTATTCCACGTTTCCCCTCGGTTTAGGGAACTTCCTCTCGATCAGTGAAGTCACTGGAAGTGTGTGAGGGGAAATCATTGCTGGGAGAGAGGAGCTGCTGCTGCTGCCTTACATGTTTGTGTTTTCCCTGGAACTTGACCCAATTCCGTGATTTTTTCCCCAGCTGAATAGAAATTGTGTCTGGTTTGGTTCAGAGCATATGAGAAATAATAACAGGAGAAAATAGGATGCAAATGGCTGCTGGGAGGTGCCCCCATCCCTCCAGCAAGAGCATTCCAAGACTCCTGTGGAAACCTTCATCCTCTGGGGTGAGTCTGCTCTGGGGGCAGGGTTGTGCCCTTCAGCCCCATCTGTCTCCTGCTGGAGAAAGCAGCTGGGAGATGGCCCAGATGAGCAGGGTCACAGCCGGGGTTTGGGTGCTGCCAGCCCAGGAGAGCAGGAATTCCCAGAGCCGGGAAGGAGCAGCTGCGCTGTGGAGCATCCTCCGAGCGCCCTTGGCTGGCCCAGCGCTGCCGCCGGCCCCGCTGGTGCTGCTGCCGTGCTGGGTTTGCCTCTAATTCCCGCTGTCCTCGTTCCTGCAGCCCATCTGCGGGGTGGAGATGAGTCACCCGATCGCTGAGGAGGAGGAGGAGGGCTGGCAGGTGGCTCCTGGAAAGGCGCCTGTGCGGCTCTTCCCTGCGGTTTCCATAGGATAAGATTACGGCCCGAGGTCACTGGGAAGCCTTTCCTCCTCGGCGGAGGGAAGGGAAGGAGCTGTTCATTGTTCTGGGCTGACCTTCCTGCGCCAGATCAAGGAATTCCTGTGGCGCTGTTGCGGGGGGAGAGATCCCGGTCTCAGCCGCTGAGGGGGCGGAAGCTCGGGGTGTTCCGAGACACGTTTTCCCTGCGCACGTGTCCGGAGGCAGCCGAGCACCTCGGGGGCCCTGGCACGAGTGCTCTCCAAGGCAGCGAGTCCATGATTCCGTCATGGAGCTCATCCCTGGCGCTCTGGTGCGAGGCTCGGCCAAGACTGGGCTCTCGTGGAAGATGGGAATGGGAAAAACCCAGGGAAGGAGCTGCAGGAGAAGGCTGAGAGTTGGATTTCGGAGTGGAAAATGCTCCTGGGAGCTGTTTCCCAGGAAGATCTGACACTGGAGGGGCCAGTGGAGTGTCCAGGTGCCCCAGCCGGGTTGGATCCGTAGGGATGACGTTGGGAGCCAGCAGCAGGGTGTGCTCGGAGGGGCTGGAGCCTGAGAGCTCCGGCTGCTGCTCCTCCTCCTCTGGTTTGCCGGGAGGGGATGTGAGAAATCCTGGGATCACAGAGGGGTTTGGGTTGGAAAGGACCTGGAAGATCAGAGTCCCACCCTGCTGTGGGCAGGGGCACCTTCCACTGTCCCAGGCTGCTCCAAACTCCATCCAGCCTGGCCTTGGGCGCTTCCAGGGATGGAGCAGCCATTGGGAATGTGGAGGCTCTTCCAGGGCTGGAGGTAATTGTTCCTGCCCTACTCGGCACAGTAATCACTGGGATGTGTTTTCTCCTCAGAGTAGGTCAGGAGTTGCTCAGATCAGACTGTGCCGTGGGTGTGCCCAGCTCGCCCCAGCCCGGGCTGCCTGCTGCCTCTGGGGAGGGCATCGCTGCCAGGGTCCCGTCAGGGCTGGGGTCCCGGGATGGGCTCAGCCCCTCAGAGCTGGGGTCCCGGGATGGGCTCAGCCCCTCAGAGCTGGGATCCCAGGATGGGCTCAGCCCCTCAGAGCTGGGATCCCGGGATGGCCCAGGACCCCTCCCAGGCCCAGCTGGTTCTGCAGGGAGCCTCGGTGGCAGCAGAGCCATGTGGGGCGCTCCAGGAGAGCCCCCAGGCTTTTCCAGGTGCTTCAGCTGGACTGGTGTGTTTTTCCAGGAGGTTTTGGGGACTTTCCAGCCCTGCCGCTGCCGGGCCCCGCTGGCTCGGACGCGCACACGGGGCTGGGAAGGGCCGCGCCGGCTCCGCGGGATGCGGCGCTGGGGCGGTGGGGATGACCCAGGATGGAGCCGGGGGGTCACGCCCTGCTGGGTGCAGAGGTGGTGGCGGCTCTGCTGAGGTTTTACAGAGCATCCCACGGCTGAAAGTGGGCACCAGCGATCCCAGGGAGCCCCGGCTTTCCTTAACTCCTTCTCCTCCGTGTCTGTGCCGAGCTAGGGGGGTTCAAAACATTCCCACGGGTTTGGGGACTGGCTTTTCCTCCTGGGCTGGGATGAAGGGAGCCAGGGCAGAGCTGCTTCTCTGCCTGCTCGTCTGTGGGTTTGTTTTTGTATTTCTTGAGGGGAACTTGCTGTTGGGAGGGTGGAGGGGAGGAAGAGGAAGGCTTTGATACCCCAGAGTCTGCAGGAATAAGGTTTTCAGATGACTGTAAGGAACTGTTTTGATTGCAAGGATGGCAAATGTTTGATGTGTTATAAATAGGGCTGACTGCGATGGAAAAAAGAAAGCGAGTTTAAAAAAAAAACCCTGATTTTTGGGTTTCTCTTGGTGTGTTTTGCTTGTTTGAGGCTGAGGGAATTAGGGATAATTTTCCGTTTTAAAATATTTAAAGGCTGGAGAGCAAACTGTCAAAATGAGGTCTGTGAAATCCCGTGGGGAAGCTGGTGATTAGCAGGAAAGAACACGGACTTAGGCTCCCTCCTCTCTGGGCTGGGACTTTTGGGACGAATGTGCTGGAATCTGCCCTTCTCCAGCTTTCGAGGAGCTCCTCGGCTGGGGCAGTTTGGCTGCTGGCACCTTCCCGAGTCTGTCAGGGATTTTGCTGAGGGTGCAGCCCAAAAATCACCTTTCTTTTCTCCACCTCTGCCATAGCAACCCCTGGAATGATGCAGGAGTTCCTCAGCTGGGACTGCCCAGCTCTGCTCGGGGAGCAGCTTCACCCGCCGCTCCCAAAGCCTCTCCTGATCTTCTGCGCTCCTGAATTCATCCCAGCCAAGCCGTGCGGCATTCCCACGTTCCCGTCCCAGTCCGGCTGCCAGCAGAACCCCTGTGCATCCCTCCTTCCCCTCTCCGTGCTCTCACACCGTTCCTGCCTCTCCCCTGGCCACCCTCGCTCCTCACGGGCTCGTTCCAACAACGGCTCTTTCATTCCCCAGGAGCTTCCCCCGTGGTGGGGCTGGGCACAGGGGGAAGCCGGGGTTGTTCCCATTCCCACGGCCCTGCCCAGGAGCCTGAAGGAATCCCCCGGGAGCTCTGAGAGGGAGCTGTGGAGCGTGGCTGCAGCAGCCTTGGGCGGAGGGGGGCCCTGTCTGGTCCCTCTGGATGAGCTCTCCTGAGGATGGACCCGGCTGGATGCCGAGCTCCCGGGAACACTCCCGGCACCCCAGGAATCCCAGGCACCTCCCTGCACTCCGACCTCAGGCCGGAGCTGTCTGGGGCACGCTTGAGCTGTATCCCTCTGAGTAAACACGGGTGGAGGTGAGGGCTGGATTCCTGGCTCCTCGGTCGGTGTGCCCAGGCTGCCTCAGCCCTCATCCCCCTCCCGGGGCCCTGTGGGTGGAATTCCAGGTGAAATGCCAGGTGAAATGCCAGCTGAGCTGCCAGCAGCAGCCAACTGGGAGCAGGCTGGATCTGCCCGGGCTGTGCCACCTGGCTGCAGCGCCCTGTGCCAATATTTGCTCTGGGAAGTGCTTGGCCGAAGGCTCCGGCTGCTCCCGGGGCGAACCCCTCGGATGTGTCCCGTCCACAAACCAGAGAGGCCGGACTCGTTCTGCTCCTTCACTCCCAGGGAGTGTTTGGTTTGGTTTGATTTGGTTTGGTTTGCTTTGGTTTGCTTTTTAACCATTTCCATGTCTGCTCTCTGCAGCCTCCACGCCTGGCTTCAGGAGAGGTTAGATCCCAGCCAGGGGAACGGGGATGTGTCCCAAGCCTTCTCCTGGCTGCTCCAGAAATAAAAATGCAGAAGAACTGTGAGCACATCCTCCAAAAATCTCCATGGCTGCTTCCTGGGGGAAGGGCTGCTGGAATTTGCAGTGCCAGCATTCCTCCAAGTGCCTTGCAGTTCCCTTAAGCCCAACAATGTATGGATAAACCCTTCCTTCCTTCCTTCCTTCCTTCCTTCCTTCCTTCCTTCCTTCCTTCCTTCCATGCACCGATGGATCTCTCCTCCCTCCCTCCCAGCACAGGGTGAGATCCTGGAGAGGTCAGTGCTTCCCAGAGGAAAGCAGGCACCCCCTTCCCATCCTTCCCAGGCCCTTTGGAGCAGCAGGATGGGATGCACAATGTGGCACTTTGGAAATTTGGCTCCCGATCGCGCCGTGAGGCTCCAGGTTAAACGAGGAGCCGGTGACGGCTCCTCCTGGCTCGTGTCTGGGGGATCTGCGTTGGTTTGTCTCCCTTCCTGAGGGCTTTGGGAGCGTGGGGATGTGGGCATGGAGTCCCTCCTCCTCCCCTCCCATGCTGACGCCTCCCAGTTTAATTAGAGCCAGCAGGGAGAGAACCTCAATCTTATTATTCCCTCCCAGCAGGGCAGCAGCAGCATTTCTTGGACGTCAAAAGGAGGATTAAATTAGTCTGGAAATGAGGGGGTTTTGCCTCCTTCGCCTCTCTGGGCTCTCCAGAGGGTGTGGAGCCTCCGGAATCGCTGTGCTGATGGATTCTGCTGGCCTGGCACGCAGGTCTCCGAGCAGAGTCCTGCCAGGGGTTATTTACAGCTTCCCAGGCTCCAAATCCAGGCAGAAAAGTGGGAAGGGAACTGCTTGGGATGACTGCCCCCTTGCCAGGTGTGTTGGGGAGCAGAGCAGGCCTCTGGAGGTGCGACCCTGGCGGAAGGGATCCCGTTCTGGGTGTTCTTGGCAGGGGACCGGGGGTGGCAGCTGGGGGAGCGCTGTGCCCTGCTGAGCTTGTCCTGGCAGGCCTGGCAGCACCTTCCTGGGATTTGTTCCAGGCTCGAGAGGAAAGCGTGCCTGCCCGGCTCGGGGCTGCCTGGGGGGGTGTGCTGGCACCCCAGGAAAGCAGGAATCACACTCGGATGGGTTCTCCATCTGCGGGCGGCTGGGGGTGAGGATATCCCTTGGAGCCGCTTCCGAGGGCTGGCCGGACACGGCGTGGCAGGGAGCAGGGATTGGGGAACAGGGAGCAGGAATTGGGGAACAGGGAGCAGGAACTGGGGAGCAGGGATTGGGGAGCAGGAATTGGCCATCCTGGCTCCCTCTGGCTGTGTCCCGTGTCCCTTATCAGGGAGTTAAAGCAGGAGAGTGAAATCCAGAGCTGGGCGAACCAGGAGAGCTTCCCTTCCTTTCCTCTCTTTTTCCTTACCTTTCCTCTCTCTTTTTCCCTTCCCTTCCCAGTGTGGCTGCTGTGATGTCTCTGAACCTGGATAATTCCTTAAAGGGATCCCTCCCCCTCTTCCTCAAAAAACATCCAGCCCCATTTTGTATCCCCACGGGAGCAGGAGTGTTCCAGAGGAAGAAAGCCTCGATAAAAATCAAATATTTGATGTTGGAGTAAACAAACCCGATTGTTCCTTCAGATCTGGAGTTTTCAGTACAAGCAGGAGGAATCCTGGCAGTGCCCCGGGGCAGGCGTGGAACCCTGGGAGCCGGTGCCAGGTTTCCCGGACCACTTTGGATGTCTGCATGGGGAATTTGCTGCTGTTTTGGGGCAAAGTAATCACTAATTGCTCTCCACAGCTCCCTGACAGGAGGGTGGAGCTGGGTGGGGGTCGGGCTCTGCTCCCAGAAAACAACAGGACAAGAGGAAACGGCCTCAAGTTGCACCAGGGAAGGTTTAGATTGGAAATCAGGGAAAATTTGTTCATGGAAAGGGTGGCCAGGCATTGGCACAGCTGCCCAGAGCAGTGGTGGAGTCCCCATCCCTGAAGAAGTCCAAAAAACGTGGGATTGTGGCACCTGGGGAGGCGGGTGAGCGGTGAACGTGGTCGGACTCAGTGATCTGGGAGGTGTTTTCCAACGTCAGCGATTCCAGGATCCCAGCTGTGGCCAGTTCCCGTGTCCTGCATCCCCAGGCCCTGCTGCTTCCCTTGGCACCCTGGCACGGGGCTGGGGAGGGAGCATCCCCTGTTTGGGCTGAGGGAAGGACACTTTGGGGTGGATTACTGAGGGATTTATTGTCCTCGGGCAGGTAACGGTGTGGGTCGGGGAGTGGGGGCTGTTCTTGGACCGAGGGATCCCAGCAGGGAGCTGCTGAGGCCTTCCCAAAAACAGCCCAAATGAGCCCTGGCTTCCCAGCTTGTCAGACATCTCTGACAAAGGATCCCAAGCCCTCGTCCCAGCTGCTGCAGCGCTCCCCCCGCCGTGGTGGCTCTGCTGTCCCCAGGCTGTGCCTGTGCCGGCTGCTGGCTGAGCGTGCTCGCTCCCTGTTTGCTTGGATGTTGCTGTGTGTGAAGCTGAGTCCTTGGCTCCAAGTGGAGCTGAGAGACGCTTGTGCTGCCTGTTTTTTCCAGCAGGCGTTGGAGTTGGCGCCGTGGGCTGGGATTTAAGGAGCTGTGGAGCTCCCGGTGGCTGAGGAACGTCCTGGCTGAGCCGTGCTTTGGGTGCTCAGGGATGTTTGGGGCTCTGGTGGGGTCTTTTTCAGGGGCTTTGGGCTGTTCCTGGCACCTCGTTTCTCTTGCAGGTGCTCTGTGGACCATCCCTGCTCCCTCTCCCTGGGAATTACTCCACGAGGTGGAAGGATTCAGTCCGTGCCTGATCCTCCTCCCTTGTCCTTTCCCCACAGCTGGTCAGCGAGAAGGTCGGAGGGGCCGAAGGGACCAAGTTAGATGATGACTTCAAGGAGATGGAAAAGGTGAGCGGGGAACCAGAGGAACCCCCAACATCACCCCATGGCCCCCGTGGGATCGGCTGAATCCCTGAGCTGATCTTCACTGGGCTCTCATCTCTCCTGCAGAAAGTGGACCTGACCAGCAAGGCCGTCACAGAAGTACTGACCAGAACCATAGAGTACCTCCAGCCCAACCCAGGTGAGGGCCTGGACCTCCCCTGTCCCCTTCCCAGCTTCCCAGGGAAACAGGAGATGGGCAGGGAGAGCAGGGAGATCCCTTTTGCTCCAGGTTTGGATCAGGTGGAGATCCGGGTGCCGCTCTTGCCCTGAGTCCAGGCTGTTGAGCAGGGAAGGAGCAGATGCAGCCTTTGCCTCAGACCCAGAGAAGCCCTGAGGGGACCTGTTTTTCTTGGGATGTCCAGGAAAAGCGGTGTTTCTGGGCTGGGAAGGGTGGCTGACTCTGTCAGCCCTGCGTCCTTCCAGCCAGCTGCTCCTGAGAGCACTCCGGGGACCCTGGGAGGGCTGGGGAAACTCCTTTGGCCTTCCCTGGCCAAGCTGGGGGGAGCTATTTTTGCTTTGTGTCTTGGAAAAGAACCTTCTTTCGCAGCGAGGGATGTTTCTGGGGGATGGGGACGGTGGAGCCTCTTGGCTTTGGGTGTAGCAGGGGGAAATAAATCCCGGCTGGCAGCAGCCGAGGGATGCAGGGAGCGCAGGGGCGGCTGAGGCCGAGGCTGAGGCGTTTGTGTGGCAGCTTCCAGAGCCAAGCTCACCATGCTCAACACCATGTCCAAGATCCGCGGGCAGGTGAAGAACCCCGGGTACCCCCAGTCCGAGGGGCTGCTGGGGGAGTGCATGATCCGCTACGGGAAGGAGCTGGGAGAGGATTCCAACTTCGGTGAGTGTGCCCCGGGGAGATTCACTGGCACGGTGTCACTCAGAATTCTGGAAGGGGTTGGGTGAACTTTGTGGCACTGAACGGTTGGGGGGGACTCAAAATGGGTTCAGAGACTTCCAGAGTGAGCAGATTCAAAGAGAAAGAGAGGAGGTTTAGATGGGATATTGGGAGGGAATTCCTGGCTGTGAGGGTGGGGAGGCCCTGGCACAGGGTGCCCAGAGCAGCTGTGGCTGCCCCTGGATCCCTGGCAGTGTCCCAGGCCAAGCTGGAGCAGCCTGGGACAGTGGAAGGTGTCCCTGCCATGGCAGGGGTGGCACTGGATGGGCTTTAAGGTCCTTCCATCCCAAACCATTCCATTGTTCTGTGATCCCAGGTATCCTGGATCCCAGTCCATGGCAAACCCACCTTCTTATCAAACACAGATAAATTTGCGTGCAAAAGAAAAGCTTCCCTGTAAACTGAGCGGCGAAGCGGGAACGGGATGGAGCAGGACTGGGAGTTTCACACAGCCCTTAAGGATCCCTTCCAGCCCAAACCTTGCTGTGATTCCATAGGGAGGCTGAAGCCAAGAAATCTCCTGGCGTGGCTGTCGCTCGTAGCCACGTGTGGCCGGCAGGGAGGAGGGGGTGAAGCCTTTTGGTGACATCAGTTCTAATCCCCCGGAACCTCGGCCAGCGCACGTGACGGCCCCGCGGCAGCGCGGCTGCCGGACGGGGGGCAGGGAGGAGCTGCCTTGCCTCAGGGAAATTAAAAACCTCTGGCTGCTTTTGGGACTGACAGAGGGTTTTGGAGATCCTCCCTGGCCAGCTCAGAGCTCTGCACCAATCCTGGCTCACGGGCACCAAGGAGAGCAAGGGAAGGGAGCTTTTGGGAGCACACACCAAACCCTATTTCCTGAATGGCCTCCTTAAAGCGGCACTGAGGACTCCATCCCTCCCTTCCAGGTTATTCAGAGTTATTACAATTGAAATAACACTTCTGCTGTATTGATTTTTCCAGCTGGACAGTGCAGAGATGTTCTCCCTTGTCCCTCTCTCTCACTCATGTATTTTTCTGTGTTCATGCACTGCTGAAATTGCTGTTTGGCCGAAGCAGCACAGGAATAATTTAATCTCTAAATGTTTCCTCTGCCCTAAAAAGCCAGCACTGAACGTGCTTTGCTGCAAGCCTGCCTGGCTGCAGTGCCAGAGTGGCTGGAGCCTGAGGAAAGGCTGGAGCTGGACAGGTTTCAGCGAGCGACTCTGAGCTCTGGGAGTGTCCAAGGCCGGGTTGGACGGGGCTTGGAGCACTGTGGGGCAGTGGAAGGTGGGACTGGACGGGCTTTAAGGTCCTTCCAACCCAAACCATTCCATGATTCTGGCACACACAACGGCTTCTGCAGCCCCTGGGCCTTGGGCTCTGATTCCCTTCCCTGCTCCCCGCCCCGCAGGGGACGCGCTCCTCGACGCCGGTGAGTCCATGAAGCGCTTGGCCGAGGTGAAGGACTCGCTGGACATTGAGGTCAAACAAAACTTCATTGATCCCCTGCAGAACCTGTGTGACAAAGACCTGAAAGAGATCCAGGTAAACACCCCCGTGGTTTTCCCTCCTCCTCCTCCTCCTCCTCTCCCTGCGTTCTGGGCTCTGTGGCTGTCGGTGCACGGAGCCGCCCGCTCTGCAGTGGTGGGAGCCGAGGGCTGGCAGGAGTTCCCTGCACTGCGTGTGTTTTCTCCCTCCAGACCCTCTGGTATTTCCTCCCTGCTCAGCGCTGCTGCTGCTGCCCCTGAGCAGCCCAAAAGGCTGCATGCAGGTTGGGGTGGTTCTGCATTTGCCATGTGTGATGGAGGATGCTGTGGGAATACATCCCAACACCCCTTCTGGGCCCGCTGAGCTGGGTTCTGAGTGCTCCGAGCTCCCAGCTGGGATTAATTTGGGCTCCAAGCTCTCTGCTCAGCATCCCAAGGAGCCCTCTGGGGTCTGACTGGGAAAACAGAGCTCAGCAGCTCCCGTGTGCTACAAGGCCAGGCCTTGTAACAGGATCCATCCCAGCCTCCAATTCCCCAGGCGGGTCTCCTGAGGGAGTGAAATAACCACCTGTCCTGGGTGAAATAACCACCAAGTGCTGCCTCGGTGCCTGTCTGCACCCTGACTCCATAGAGCTGCTTTAAACATCCCTGCCCTAAGGTCCAGGAGTGCCCAGAACCCGCATTCCTGGTGTCCAGATATCCCTGCAGCTCCTGGGGAGCTGAAAGTAGCAGGACAGCTCTTCACCTTCCCAAAAAGGCTTCTGTGGGGAGCGGACCTGGGCTGCTCTGCAGCCTTTTCCTCAGTGGGAAGGGTCTGGAATCATTTCCCCGTCACCCCCTGGAGCCTCTTTCCCACCTGGAGCAAAGGTGGGAGCCAGAGATCAGGTTTCTGACACCCATGAACTCAGCCTAGAACAGGAGCTGCTTCCCAAGCCTCTGGCTTTTCCCTCTTCCCTGTTCTTTCCATCCTCTCCCAGCACCACCTCAAGAAGCTGGAAGGGAGACGCCTGGACTTCGACTACAAGAAGAAGCGACAGGGCAAGATCCCCGATGAGGAGCTGCGGCAGGCCATGGAGAAGTTTGAGGAATCCAAGGAAGTGGCAGAGACCAGCATGCACAACCTGCTGGAGACGGATGTGAGCGTGGGAGCGCGGAGCTGGGGGTGCCGTGTCCCTGGGGTGGGGTCTCACACCAGCTTCCCCTGCTGCTCTCCCGAGTGCGGTTCTGCTGTGGGAAAGCCCAGACCCGAGTGACCCGACAGGGCTTTCCTTAGCCCCTGATGCAGCTCTTGGCCAGAGCAGAGCCTGTGGTGGCACCAAGCAGGCTCCTCTCGGGGTGCTGGGGGGCTGAGTTTGGGAGGGAGCACAGCCAGGAAGGATTTGGGGAGGATTTCCCGAAGCCGGAGTGGCAGGAGGCGCGGCGCAGCCTCAGCCAGTCCCGCCCCGAAACCCCACACCCCGCCGGGCTCCCGCTGCTGCCGCTCCCCAGCGCGGCCCCACGGGCGCTGATGCCAGCCCGGTTCTTCCCCAGATCGAGCAGGTGAGCCAGCTGTCGGCCCTGGTGGATGCCCAGCTGGATTACCACAGGCAGGCCGTGCAGATCCTGGACGAGCTCGCCGAGAAGCTCAAGCGCAGGTGAGTCCCGGGTGCTCCCAGCCGGAGCTCTCCCTGTGCTTCCTGTCTGGGAACGCCCGAGTGCCCCTTGGAATCACGGAATGGGTGGGCTTGGAAGGGACCTTGAAGCTCATGGAGCCGGGACACCTTCCACTATCCCACGCTGCTCCGAGCCCTGGCCAACCTGGCCTGGAAAAAGCCAATTCCTTTGGCTGTTCCAGGTGGGATTTGAGTTTAGTTGGGCATCTGATCCAGCCCAAATCCTGGCTGAGGAAGCCTCGTCCCACCTCTCCTTCCTCAGCCTGGCAGGAGATCCTTCCCGGGATCTGGCAGTGCTGCCCTGCTGCTCCTCCCTCCTGGGAGAGGCTGCAGAGTGGATCCCGTGCCTGCTTTGAGTTGGGAGGAGCTGGGAGGATCCTGCCAAGTCTGAGCTTTCAGACTACAGCACGAGTGTCCTCTGCTGGCCTGAATTCCTGAGCGTGCCGTAGCAAAACCTGGGATGTGAGGCCCTCTCCAAGGGCAGATCCCAGCCCCTGGGGAAGTCCCACCTTCCAGCACAGGCACTTGTGCAAATCCCTGCCTACAGACCGGTTCCTCCCCTGAGGAGCCACCCAGGAGGACAAGCGCCGTGGTGATCTCCTCCTGTGCCACTCCTATTGCCCTTGATCCACGTTTCTTCCCCCTGTCCCAGGATGAGGGAGGCCTCCTCGCGTCCCAAGCGGGAATACAAACCCAAGCCCAGGGAGACGTACGACTTCGGGGACACCGACCAGTCCAACGGAGGCTTCTCCTGCAACCCCACCCCCAAAGTCTCAGGTAATGCCCCGGGTGTTTGCTGGTGCCCCTGGAGCAGCCTCTGGAGGGTGGCTGCTCACCTGCACAGGACGTTCCTGGTGTGCTGGATGCTCCTGCACGAGCCGGTGCCTCTGGAAAACGTCGGGAACGCCTCTAGATTGGGCTGTTTGCTCCTGGGACCCAGGAGCCTTTGCTGTGTTGGCTTTGGGGATGTGCCAGAGGGGTCTCCAGCCTGGGCCTCTCGCTGTCAGTGCCAGACAGGAAAACTGAAGCCTCTCTCCCTCCCTCCCTCCTTGCCTTCCATCCCGCTGCATCCCTCCCTCCCTCCCCGATCCCAGCAGGTTCCTAACAGCATGTGGGCCCTCCTGTTTCTCCTAACAGATCCCTCTGGGCCCTGCCTGCCCCTGTCTCCCGTTCCCGTTGGTTTAAGCATGTCTCTCTTTTGTTTGGAAGCAGCTTCCGCCTCTTTCCGGTCGGACAAGCCGTCCCGGGCCTCCGTCAGGAGTATCCGTGAGTTTCCTCCCTCTGCACTGCTCCGTGTGTGGCCTCCTCTCCCCGTCCCTCCTGACTGCTCCTCCCTGCTGCTCCCCGGAGCTGCTCATCCCTCCGTGCTGAGCCTGAGCTGAGCCCTGAATTAACCACCCCAAAACCGGTGATTTTCCACCCCAAAGCCAGGGCCTGGCTCGCGCGGAGGAGCTGCAGCAGCTCCCAGCACCCAGGCACGTCCTGATCCACGGGGATCAGGTGCTTTCCCAGGAGAGATCACAATTCAAGGATTTCCCTGCTCTTACAAGCACCTGGCCTGGATCTCTCCCACTCCTTCCCCCGTGTCCCTGTGGAGCCCTGGAGGGAGGAGGCAGAGCCTCAGCTCGTGGCGTGTGCGGGGTGTGCTCCCGGCTGGGCCTCAGAGCGGTTGTGGGGTGACGTGGGGTCCGTGGTTCCTCCTGCAGGACCTTGGGATCCCGGGGCTGGGCTGGGGCTGGGGCTGGGAGCTGTTGTGCTGGGAAGGAGCCCGGAGCAGGGACGTGGTGGTGGGGCCGGCCGGGTGACCGGGGGAGTTCCCTCAGACCCGTCCGTGTCTGGCTGCTGCTCGTGGTGACTTCAGAGGGCTCTTCTCGTGCTGGGCCCTCCCGTGCTGTGGGTCCTGGAATCATGGAATGGTTTGGGTGGGGAGGGACCTTCAGGACCATCCCATCCCAGCCGTGGCAGGGACACCTCCCGCTGTCCGAGGCCGCTCCCAGCCCTGTCCAGCCCGGCCTTGGGCCCTTTGGGGCTGTGCAGCAGCTGGATGTGCTGGCTGCCATGCCCCTGCCCTGCCCCAGCCCCAGCACAGCGGGGAGGGCTGGGGGGTCCTGCAGGCCCTGGTGCTCTCTCTCAGCTCAGTCCCTTTCCCCTGGGATCCTCCCAGCTCCAAAGCCGAGCCCCAAAATGTCAGTGCACAGCATGAGCAGCAGGAAATCCCACAGCAAATCCCCTTGCAGCTGAAAGGTGATGCTTAAATCCTGGAGCTAACCTGGGGGAACGAGACTTCGGGTTTCTCCCGAGTTTTGAGGGGCTGCTCATGGATTTGAAGCCCCGTGGCCAGGGAGGCAGGTGCTGTCCTGTCCCTCTGTCACCCTCAGGTGTGGGGTGACCCCTCCAGGGTCCCACTCCATGTCCAACCCCACCTGTGAGCTACAGGGCAAGTTCTCCCCTCTCCAGAGGGATAACATGGCTTGTCAGTGGCCACGTTCAGGTTGGAATGTGGGAAATCCGGGCAGGAGCAGCGCACGGGCTGCTGGAGGCAGGATCTGTGCTGGGACCGGCGCTGGAGCGGGGTAACGGAGGAGCTGGAGGGGCAAGTGAAGGGCCAGTGGATGCAGCCCTGCCAGTGCAGGCGGGATGCAGAGGCCGTGGCAGGAGCCCTGGGTGCCGGGGCAGGGCTGTGTGGGTGCTGCTGACGTGTCCCCGCTGTCCCCACAGCCCCCCTGGACCAGCCCTGCTGCAAAGCCCTCTACGACTTCGAGCCCGAGAACGATGGCGAGCTGGGCTTCAAGGAGGGCGACATCATCACCCTGACGAACCAGATCGACGAGAACTGGTACGAGGGGATGATCCACGGCCAGTCCGGCTTCTTCCCGCTCAACTACGTGGAAGTGCTGGTCCCGCTACCTCAGTGAAAGGCGCCGCTCCCGCCCCGAGTGTCCCGAGCTCCATTCCAGCTCCAGCCCCTGCTCCCCGCGTCACCTCGGGGCCCGGCGCCACCAGGGAACAAACCAGAAGGGTCCCACGGCCCCTTCCCCCCGTGAATTTGGTTCTTTTCTTTTTTTTTTGGTTT
>VXBT01012520.1:0-10012 GCA_013400235.1 Oriolus oriolus
ATATTTATATATATATATTCTTCCAGGACAATAAAATATTATCACTTGGAAACTTACTTAATTTCATGGGCTTTTCAGTATCAGTACATACAAGGTTTTTACTGACACAGAATAATTTTTCTCCCTTTCATCAGAAAACATTTTCTTAGTTGGAAAAATAACTCCTCACTGCTCCTTATTAATATCTTTAATAATTTAAAATGTTTATCGGTTTACTCTATCCTAGAAATCTAATTATTTGCAGACTTTCACTTACACATTACTAATGGGACAAACATCTTCTGGCCTCATTTGTTTTTTAATTTGGGAGAAGTATTGGGTTACAACAAATGCAGTGTGTGATCAAAAATTCAGAGTATTTGACCTTTTTGTGGTAACCAACTGGTAAGCAGGGATCACTTTTTCTCAAAACACCGAGAACACTGCTCCTCTCAATATCTGATAAATTATTTGCTATCTGAAATGAGTGTTCCCTCACTGTAGTGCTCTTGTTCTTTGATTATGTGATCTGTGTAGAAGCAGGTGGCTACTCTGAATAGTTTGCTCTGGCCTTGCTTTTCTCTGAGGGATAGTGGAAATACTTTCATTAGTGCGAATGGCAGGGTAGGAGAGGGTGGAAATCAGACCAGTGGAATGATAAAGATTTTAAACCTTTTCTTAGGGACAAGAGCAAGGGCTGTGTGTAGCTTAGTACTTAAACCAACAGGTTACTATGCCCAGCCTTTATCTTAGTGACCAGGACAATAAAATAGTGAAATCAAAGTGTATTTTTAACACAGAATTCAAGATTTTCTTTTTAAGACCTTGAGTGGAAATCAATCTGTGCAATTGCAAATCAAGCCTTAACCCTGAAAAGACATATTTATATGTTTAGCTGTACCCAGGCTCAGCAGCACCATTTTCATCAATAGAATTCATCATGGGACTACTTAGGGACATTAACACTAATTAAACACAAGCATAAAACTCTTTGCAGGATTGAGACCTAAACGACTTCAATTTCCAGTAAAAATTATTTTCATCTTGTAATTAAAGCAAAGTTTTTGCGAGTGGCATAGTATCTGATCTCCACTTAAACGTACGGAGATAAAACTCTGTTAGCAACAAGCGGCTTTCAGAAAGCCAATAAGAGCAGTGAAAATACCTGCAGTTCAGTTTCTGGGTAAAATTTCTTTTCAGAGTTCTCATTTTTACTTTGTCATTTTTCATTATTACCATGACTTCACTACTAGACCATAGTCTATGACTTTTATTTTCTTCATGTCTTATGGTCTATTCCTATAGACCTTCCCTTAAAAAAATTGAAATATATCAATGAGTTTGTTAACGAGTACAGGCACTGTGCCTTTTCTGAGGTCAAAATTCTGTTCCTCCCAAAGTTGAAAAGTGAATATTGGGCTCATGACCAGCATTTTGTGGTTTAAAATCCAAGAATCTCTTAGCCAGCTATTTCCCCAGCACTGTCAGCCACAGCAGAGAGTCACATCTTAGGACTGAGGCAGTTAGGCTATTAACAACATAAATGTGGGTTTGGGGGGTGTTTCTTGTGGGGGTGGAGGAAGAATGAGTCGTCCCCTTACTAAAAATATACTGAGGGTTCAAGAGCGAAGCCCATCTGACATTTTAAGACATAACTATAAAAAATATTGTTAATTTTCCTTTTTTTTTTCCCTCAGAATAAATGCACTTTTAACTTCCCATGGGCCTCTTCCAACTACTTTTCTGAAATGACATCAGCAAGTCAAAGCCAAAAACTTAATAGGTCTACTCAGCAAAATATTACTATTTATATTGCCCAAACAGTTAGGGAGGTCATCCTGCCCCTCTCCTCCACCCTGGTGAGACCAGGCAGCGCTGCCTTCAGCTCTGGTGGCCCCAGCACAGGAAGGACACGGAGGTGTCAGAGTGAGTCTAGAGGAGGCCACGGAGAGAATTAGAGGGATGGAGCGCCTCTGCTATGGGGAAAGGCTGAGAGAATCAGGAATGTTCATCCTGGAGAAGAGAAGCTTCAGGGTGACCTAATTGCAGCCTTCCAGAACCTGAAGGGAACCTACAGGAAAGATGGAGAGAGACTATTTACAAGAGCCTGGAGTGTCAGGACAAGGGGAGATGGCTTCAAACGGAAGGAGAATGAGTTTAAACTGATTATGAGGAAAAAATCTTTACTATGAGGGTGGGGAGGCCCTGGCACAGATTGTTCAGAGAAGCTGTGGCTGCCCCTGGATCCCTGAAAGTGTCCAAGGCCAGGCTGGATGAGGCTTGGAGCACCCTGGGATAGTGGAAGGTGTCCCTGCCCATGGCAGGATGCTTCAACAAGATCATCTTTCAGCTCCCTTCCAACCCAAACCACATTATGATTCCGTAAAGTCCAGCCATAGCCATGGCCACGGGTGTGATGGTGAGCTGGGGATCTGCAGGGAGATGGGGGAGCCCAGAGGAGCAGCACAGCTCGAGGAGTGGCAGCGTGGGCTGGAGCCCTGGTGCCACCACTGCCCCGCCACTGCTGGGCTCGGCGCTGAGAAGGAGCTGAGCACGAGCTATTTCTGCACCCGGATTTAAATTGTTATTTATACCACTGAAGTCCTATTTTGAGTATTTTGAGCCCTATTTTTAGATTTTTGAACAATCTCGTGACTCTGCTGCACATGTGATCCGGGAATATCGGGAAATACAGCATTAACCAAAATATTCCTTCAAAGAGGGCTTTTTTAGCCTCCTCTCTGGAGCTGGATGGAAACAATCACAGGACTTCACCTCCCATACCATTCCACAGCACACCCCCCACCTCTGTGCCACTGCCAACTCAGGGCTCTGAAGCCTTGAGACAGCCCTAAAATTATGAGATTTGCTCAAAAATAACTTTTTTTTTTTTTAATCAGAAGTAATTGAGAGAGTGGGAACGTTCGCTTGTTCTTTCCTATGAATATGCCTCATATATTTCTTTAAATCTCTCCATATGAGCAATCCACCAGGAGAAATAATTTTTTATATCTTAAAAATGAAAAAAAGCTGAAAATTTCATGCCACCGAGGTTTGAAGAGGAGGAGCATTGCTGCATTTACTGAAGCTGACAGCTTCATCTTTTTCCTGGGAATGCCTGTAAAGAAGGAAATTTTAGCAAGACCTTTTAGCGTAGGAACAGGAAAAGGGACGAGGACTGCCCGTCACGTCTGGATTTTAGTTTTCTACGGCAGAATCACAAATTAAATTTCTGCAGTAATAAGTGTTATAGCACAGCACTCAATTACCTTTTCTGTGACTAACATTTCTGTATCAAAGGACTCGAACTTCCCAGTCCTACTATGGCATCAAACCATAGCGCCTGATTAGCATTTCCAAAAAGGAAATTGTTTTCCAAAAGACGCGTGTGGCAGCAAGAGACTCCGAACAGCATTCTCATAGTAACACGCAGTAGCACATTTCAAGCCAACTAAATTTACTGAGCACTCCTCTATGTTTTCAGCATGTTTCAGATAATTTTTAAGAGCCCAGAAATTGAGCAGCAGGCATGGGTGATTTCTTGAAAATGTAGTCCTTTAAATCTCTCCAGTTTAGAGACAAGGACGTCCTGCAGGACAGCACCAAATCCTTTGCACAACTCCAGGTGGATGATGCCAGTTGCTCTTTCCTTCTCCACAACACCCTGACCCTATCACATCAGGCACTGCTTGCCTGTAGTGAATCCGTGTTGGCTGTCACATCTCGCCTCCTTGTTTTCCATGTTCCTTAGCTTAGTTTCCAGGAGGATCTCCTCCATCATCTTGCTGGGCACAGGTGAGCACCTTCCTTTCTTCCCTTTTTTAGAAATGGAGGTTCTGTTTCACCTTTGCAGCCAGTGGGATCTTCGCTGGACTGCCGTGATTCCTCAAACATGATGGGCAGGGACTCAACAACTTCACCCACCAGTTCCCTCAGGACACGCAGAGATGCATCTCCTCAGGTTCCATGACTTGTGCAGCTCCATGATCCCTAGATGATCTCACACCTGATCTTCCACAGTGGGTGTTTCTCCATTCTCCCAGCCCCTGCCTTTGCCTTCTACACCTTGGGTGGTGTGGCTGGAGCTCTCGCCAGTGAAAACTCAGACAAAAAAGTCCTGGAGTAGCTCTGCCTTCTCTATATCCCAGGCAACCAGATTTCCCATTTCCTTATGGAGAGGGCCCACATTTTCTCTAGCCTTCTTTTTATCTCCCTCTTAAGATATTGGGAAGCCAGCACAAGAAAATAGAAATGCCAACCTGCAAACCCTTGCAGGTGCCTACCTTCACCTTGGGCTGAACATGTCACAGATCAGCGCTGACACACACAGCTCCTTCCTGTGTCCCCACCTGCTCACGTATCACAGCCCATGTGCCTCTGGTGGCAGCACATTTGGTGGCAACATAAGACACCATAAGGTGGAAACTTCGTTCCCTGCTTTTGTCCAGGAGCCCTGCTCCCGGTCTGAACATCACAGCCTAGATGCCGTCGTGTAACGAGGCAAAGCTATTTAAAAATCTATTTATGTGCTCATAAAATAAATGTAAAATGATGATAAAACTGAGGAATAAAGCTCCCAAGTAACGGCCATATGTTCCCCAAACACCCAGGTATTGGCTGCAGATCTGACAGTAAGACAGAACCTTATGGAAAGTGTGCTTGGTCAATTCATGTAAGAGTTGGTCACCTTTGATTGCTCAGGGCTGTTTTGCCAAAACCAAGATCAAGGAAGAAGCAGAAGATATGTTCATATCACACACTGCTAAAGTGCTCCTTAGCAAAGTCTTCCCACCTGTGAGCCTCTATAATTTTTCAGTACCTTAGCAGTCCATCCAAAATTAGATAAAATATCATAAAAATCTATAGCTGCTCCTCTTAGTGGATGCACAACACATTCTCACATAATGGCTTCAAAATAAAATAACCTTTTCAAACTAAATACATATATTTCCTTTTTTTTTTTTTTTTACCTTAAGATAACCTTCCTTAGTCATGATATGAACATGATGACTGTCAAGCAGAAAGCTGAGGAGAGCAACGATATTATGTTTGCAAAGGAAGTTATTTTTGGAAGATATTTTTTCACTTAGGGAAGGAAAAAAAAGTCCAACTGAAGTAAACAATTTAGTTCATAATCATCAACACAGGGACACTTTGCACAGACATTTCCTTTCGTAGGTCACTACATTCATTGGATTAGAATTAGTTAGAGGACTGAAAATAGTAAATGACAAAAACTACTGGAAGTAGTAGCCCATGAAGGAAAACACAGCCAGCTGAGGTGAAAATTAGATCACATTATGCTGAACCTACTCCTATCTGTCCTGTAACTCAGGATCCAGTTCACACATGTTCAGCTTGCTAAAATGAAACATAAGATTTAGTAACGATTTCAGCAGTGGGGAGTTGATTCAGCTTGTGGAATTCCTACCAAAAAAAAAAAAAAAGGACAAAAAAGGAATTATTCTCAGATCAACGTTTTTTTGTTTTCTGAGTTTTTTAAAAATCATCCTCTGCATAGTGTTAACACTAGCTAATACAGTGTAATGCATCAATACATTACAGCAAATTTTCTCTGCTTTAAATATCACCCTCATTCATACTGTGATTCAATTTAAGAATCATTCAAAGATAAATCTAAATAAATAACAAGCTGGCTTTCAGGCAAACAAATGAATTTGCATTGTTTTATATTCATCATAAATATTTCACTTAATTACTGAGGTACTATGTTCAGAAATACAAAACAACATTATAAATTTATTAGCACTGTCCCTGCTGATTTTACAGAAGTTCTGTGGAATGTAAGAGCCAAAAGTAGAAACAGGCTCAAGAGCATAACCAAAAGAGCAGAGGCTGCATTCAAATGCTAAACTGGATTGACACCCTCTGCTTTGCTCTGCATATTTACCCCAACTAAAGCTTCCTGTCTCGAATCAGGTGTTATCCTATTTATTCTCAAAACCCAAGGTCAACGAAATCCTTTTCCTTCTGTTGACTTTCGAAAGCTAAACATCTGAATCAGGCTGCTTCGAGCATTATCTCAAAAACTATCACAGGAGTTATTTTTCCCCTCATTGTAAAATTGTGAAAACGTGAAAGGATGTAACAGCGTTTTTCAAAGGTTTAGGGAGGTCAGCTGTGTGGAGAGAAAATAAGAAGTGCTGCTAAAACATAAAAGGTAGAACACACAGCATTTATCCTCAAAATTATTTAAGTTCTTTTAATGGCTCTAAAGGCTATGAAAAATGTTTTTAAAATGTAAATATGTGGGTCTCTTAGAAGAAGTTATCCTTCTTTGTAAACCACAGTATCACTGCTGATTTATAATTTTCAGAAAATCTTAATCCCACAGGAAACATATAAGAGTTCCTCTTTATTTTTAACCTAATGCTGGATCTAATATGGAATGTAGTTTTTACTATAAGCGAAAAAGCTATTATTTTTATTTGCTTGTAATAAATTAAGATAAAATCTGGAAGAGTGCAAGAATGAAACCATTTTAAAAACAGATTACTCTTTTCCCTTTACCTTTGAAACAACTTCAGATGTAAATAAAATTGTGGCTATCACATTTCCCTAGGGATTAAGTACTCTTACTGTTCAAATGTCATTAATTACCCTTAATGCCGTTATGAACTATTTGGAGATTATCATTATTAAACTGTTATAGTATTTCTTAATTCCTCACCAGAAAGCCACAGAGTGACTCGCTGAGCCTGTCCTCCCCCTCTTTTGTTGAAATAACAATAGCCTAGAGGAATTGTGTCTGCAAAGAAAAAGTCAAGAAACAACAATAAAACACATTTTCTTGGACTAAACGAGCAGTAGAGAGAAGACTTTGGGTTTCAAACCGTGTTCTGTTTCATAAGCGGAGTGTTTGGGGCTGGTGCAGCCCCATGGGAGCTGCCAGGGTGCTCTGAGGGATGGGGGATGCAGCAAAAATCCCTCTAATAAAAGGGTCTTATCTGCAGCAGGCTTGTTTGGGCACATTGACATCTGAAAAAATAAGTTTTAGGATCCCAAGGATGTTTCACTGCCGTAAAAAAACAGCCATTAGAACAGAACACGGATACTGCATGGGCTGGGTTTGGTATCAAAACTTCATACTCAAGAATTCAAAATACACACATTCTTGTCACAACCCCATCCCTTTTTTACCAAGCACTGGGGTGCTGAGGATTTTAGCACAGTTGTTATTTCACTGTGTCACTTGGCTCTGCCTCTGAATAACTGCTGGGCTGGGAGGGTTTGCTCCACCACAGGGGCCACGTGGTCCTACTACAGCTCAGATCCTCAGCTCTTCCAAGACGAATCACAGTGCTTGGATTCATGTTTTGAAGTCTGTATTTCACTTTGCTTTTGTTGTTATTATTATTATGATTAAACTTGTGGCCTTCATTCAAAGGTGCATGCCAGCACCTTTTTACTCATGTGTTTAAAAACAAAAGTAATAAGTTGATCTACAGGTAAATTTGATCAAACAGAAAAAAAGGTCGATAGAAAATTTTAATGACTGCCTGAAAAGGTAGGAACAGACAAATCTAAAGTATTTACTCACTTCTGCTACTAGAAATCAAGCTGCTTGTCAGCTTGAAGGCAGACATTAAGACCTACACTCCCCTACTTTGTGCTTACACATTAGAGTTGCTGCTCTGGGGATTTCTTGGTGTAATTTTTTTAAACAAAGGACTGAGGGGGTTCTCCAAGGACACGAGCAGAGGACGAACCTCAGCGGTCCTGCTTTCTCGGTTTGCATTTCTATCTCCCCTTGCCTCTGTTGTGGGAGAGTTCCCAATCCACACCTGGAGCACACTGGGCCCAATTTGGTGTTTCAATAGGACAGGAGAGCAGACAGGTGATGATGCCAGTCACCAGCTTTGTGAGTTATTCCCAAATCAGCCAGAAGGGTTATTCTCTGGCAGTGTCTGTCCTAGGAAGGAGGGGGACACTAGAACAGGGATTGCTGAAAAGCAGTCCTGGTTTCAGAAATGGGGAAAGAGCCTCAGAAGGGC
This sequence comes from Oriolus oriolus, assembly GCA_013400235.1. Taxonomy (NCBI): domain Eukaryota; kingdom Metazoa; phylum Chordata; class Aves; order Passeriformes; family Corvidae; genus Oriolus; species Oriolus oriolus. The sequence goes on from VXBT01012520.1 coordinate 7,995, forward strand.
CATCACTGAGTGACACTGATGAGATGGTGTGGTCTAGGATGGGAAAAAGCTTTTCTCTGCCTCTTTTCCTGATCCAATCTACACGTTGCAGGGGCCATGGCTCCCTCACAGAGCTCTGCTGAAAGGTAACACAGCACTGGGGATCTGTTATGAATTATTCCAGTGAGGAATGTCTGGCTTTTTATGGTTACTTTAATTGGTGACAGCACTCACTGCTTAAAGCACTCAATCTGGCACTGAGGTTCTCCCATGTCCTGCTCCATCCTGAGCACTCATCCTGTCTCAGGGCTGCTTTCTCATCCCTGCCAGAAGCTGCTGCCCTGTTACTGTCCTTGCTCAGGCATTATCTGCTCTGGTCTGTGTAACGCCAACCCAGGGCCAGCACTGACATATTTCACCAGAGATTAATACTCAGGCTGCCTGTCCAGAGAGCATGGAAAGCTGATAAGTGCAACAAGCTTTCAAGCAAACCTGAACCCGACCCCCTTTTTTATACATTTTGTTCATACCAGTAATGAGCAGTTCTGCCTGTTCTTTGGTACAGAAAACAGAGTTTGTACCAGTGAGAATGCATCACTGCCAAACCTGTAGGCCTGACAAAGGAGACTGAGCTACCCACCTTGATACATCTTTTCTTCTAAGCGCCTCAGAGAATTTTACTACCAACAGCAGCCTTTACTTTGCACCATTTGTTGAAGACAGTCATCATCATGCTTTTACAAATGAGACACGATGACTTAAGTGTCTTGCCAAAGGACAAATGGAATTCACAGCAGTAAAAAAGTCAGTGTCTCTTGCCCACAAGACACAATCCTTCCACTCTGCTGGGCAATGGAAGTTTGGTGGGCTTCAGATCCAGGGTTGACTCACATCTTTGTGCATAAGACATGGAAAACAAAGCCTACATGATTCATCCTCCTTTCCCATTTTGATGGAGAATCAGGAGCTAGGACCACTGGTGCTCAGAGTACTTGTCTTGGCCCCTTTTCATATTACAGGTGAAAGAATACCCGTGGGCTAGCGAAGACAAGCAGCCTCCTTCATTTAAAGTCAGAAAAGAGGAAGGAAGGTGAGCTCAGCAGCTCCTCTCTCCAGCCTCCTTTGTCACCCATCCCTCACAACCTTCTCCTCCTTGCAGTGCTCCCACCCCTCGCTCCACTCCCCATCCCTTTCCCACGAGCAGGGCTGTTGCTCATCCATCCTAGATCACCACATGGAAAAACCCTTAATTTTTTTCTTTCCCAGATTAAACACACAGAAAGGCACGACAAGCCCAGAGACACTACCTGGGGGAGGAGACAAGAGGCTGCCAATCATCCAGCCAGCGGAAAAGCAGTGGGAGGCTGGAGATGGGAACCACCACATCTCCCAGTTTACGTCCTTGGAGCCACCATGGCTCCCAGCCCTCATTCCTTGCTTTACACAGCTCAAAACCAGCCCACGTGTTGTGCTTTGCCGGAGCTTGGGAGGCTGCTAACCCCCGGCATGGGTCATGGAGAAAGGACTTTCCTTTCATCCCTGCAGGCAGCTCTTGGCAAAAAAAGGCCAGGGAATAATCACAGGACAGTAGTGACTCACTGTTTCTGTCAGCGGAAAGAATCTCTGCTGCCCAGTGCTCCTCTTCTCTCACCTGGCATCACCACCAAAACCACCACACCGATGGACGAGGAGGTTATGCAAGGCTGTGAGGTCGGAATATTAACTTACAAAAGTCAGGAATGGTGGGAAAGGGCTGCCAGCTTGACTGCATCAGCTTCCCTGGCCTGCTAGGAAAAGTAGGTCAAGGTTTTCCAAGGTGACCAACAATTTTGGATGTCCAACTTTATACACGTTTAAAAAAAAAAAAAAAAAAAAAGGAAAAAAAATATTATTTTGGAAAAACCACTAAATGTCTATCACTGAGGGGAAAAAAAAGGCAGCCAGACAGCTGCATGTTTCAAGGTCCTTGTGGTTGAGCACCCCAGAAAAAACAAATTACCTCAGGACAGAAGCCCCTGAAAAAAATTTAAAAAAAAAAA
>VXBT01012520.1:10044-101688 GCA_013400235.1 Oriolus oriolus
AAAAGTCAAGCACTGTGTAAAAAGCAACAGAGGAAAGCCCGTGGGTAAATAACTGGTGGGAGCTCACAAGAGCACGGCTCAGGATGCATGTGTGTTTCTACTGCGGGAGAGAGAACAATTGAATTACGAGGAGCTCTTAGGCAAGTAAAGTAAACATCTTTTGGCAATTTAGTGCAGCACTTTGAAGCCTGGCGATGTCGTACAAATGGTGAAATAGCACGGACACCCTTCTGCTGGCTAGTTTGTTTAATATGGTGAGTCGGGAGTTTTTGGAGCGCAGCGCTCTTTTTATGAGCTCGCGAGCTGGAGGAGGGAAAGTGTGGAAGGAGCAGGAGAGGGAGATGTTTAAGCAAAGCTGTAGCTGCCCGGAGCCTATGGGAAGCAGCATGAGCGGGAAGGGGCTGCGGTGGGAGCCCAGCAGCATCCGGGGGGCTGCCACCATGGGAACAGACCCCGAGCATCCCCCGCCACGGGAACTGAGAGGGAGAGAGAGAGAGAGGTATGGGGTGAGGCGACAGGGATAATCACATGAGCGGGGTTAATTGCTATAAATATCAAGAATCAAATCAATATGTCAAGATGTGTGTTCCACTTTTCACATATATGCGGCACGTAAATGAGAAACGGAGAGAGAGGGAGGAAGAGCTAGAAAGAAAAAGGAGAGACTACTAAAGAAATAAGCCCCCCTGTACAGACAGCCTGACGCCAGATGGCTTCTTCTAATAAATATTCAACCTTAACTCAGTTCCCATGTAACTTTGTTGTAAAGCTGCCAGCACACCCACACAGATCTGGGCCAGCAAAATGATTACAGTAGTACAAACAAAATAGTGCAATAGAGGAAACAGGCAGACAGGGTCCTGTATACAGAAAGACAGAGCTGTAAAGATGTGAGTTGATGAACCCTTAGATTTAATACTGAGAAACTTGAAATAATGACTTGGGCAGAGGGGAGAGAAAGCCTTGGTATGGGAGGGAAACACGCCGACTTATTTTTTCCTCGCTGTTGCTTTTATTGTTGGGAATACAGAGAACATCGTTCTGCTAAGACAGCAAAAAGGGCACTATAAATCAGTTGCTCTTCTGCATATTTTCTGCATTCAGCTGGAATTCAGATACCTTCCCTGAAATCATAGCCCAGCTTGCATTTCCGCTGTCTCTTGTGCTCACATGGGGCATGAGTTAAAAAGGGAGATTTTGTACATGACATTTGTTATATTAATTGGGAAGAGAAAGAAGAGGTTTGGTATATTCTGCTTAAGAAAACATTGGCTCAGCGCTCAAAAACATGCATTTCAGTTGTGCGAGTGTTTTTGCCCCGAGCTCTTTAATTTCAAAATTGGATTATGAGATCTGAATATCAGAACACACCACGCTGGCAACCCCAAAACTATTTAAATAGGACCTTGACCAAATCACGATCTAGTGCTAAGATTAGGAGAGGGGGAAATGCAATGAAAAAGGACATGCTTTGCAGAAAGGTTTCTACTGATGAAGCAAGAAAAAATATAGATATTAGAAATTAAGTTTTAAAAAATGCTAAGGATTCATCCTATAGATTTATTAGCTCTTTTCATGCAGAATATCTTGAGTTTAGAGGCTGATCTAAACTTGTACCTGCAGTTGTTTAACAACAACCTACAAGCCAGCAATGGAAAAGGGAATTAAATTATGCATTTACTTTGGTTGAGAAAGTACCAACATGAGGCAAAGCTCAAGAACATAACTTTTTGGTGTTAGAACTCGTGATGTGCTCCTGGAAGGACATTATTTTACATGATACAGAAGAGTATAAATAGAATTAATAAGACAGAAACGAAAAAAAAAGAAGTGAGGGGTGTAGGCTGAATGTCAGAAAATATTTCCTGGTTTGTGAGAGTCCCTCTCTGCAAAGCAGATCGACAAGGAGATGTAGTAGGCTGTAGAGTCAGGCTTTCACCACTTCCCTCGGGAGATTGTCACTGGAGGTTTTAAAAACAAAGCTGAACTCAGCACTAGTAAATATGCTGCAGGGAATAACCCTGTGCTGGGCAAGATATGGACAAGATCAATTAACAGATCTCTTCTATGTCTACTTTCTATTATTTTTGACTGTTGGGAAGAAAACTTTGCTAGAGAAAAGCCTAAACCTCTCTCCACCCCTTGCCTTTTCTTTTTTTAAAGAGAACAGACTCCCTGGCATTGCGGGCTCAGCTCTGTTCATTGCAACAGCCACGTCTCTCCCACCAGTTTTGCTCTGCTCACCCTCCATCCCCACTCCCATTGAGAAGCCCTGGAAAGAATTTCCTGGAGAGAAAAGAAAGGGGAAAAAAAGATCTGAATCTCTCTTATTTCTGATCTTTCCAGACCCCTTTATAATATTAATCTATTCTGAGCAGCATTTGACACTTCCTTCCCACCCACCCCTATTAGGAATCAGCCGTGGGTTGCCTCCTTGTGCTCCTTCTCCTCCAGCCTTAAGGTGCACATTACAATTCTGTTCTTATCCCGAGCACGATGGCATCAAACGAGGGAAGGAGTCTGGGTGAGCTCCACGCCTGAAGAAATGCACACCTTTTGTTTATGGCAGCAGGATGAAAGCCACGAGCTTGAGCCGGACACAGATCTGTCAGCCCTTGGGAAAAGAAGCTGCTAACGACGCGGCTCCGCAGCGCTGAGTACCCCGAGCACATCAAACAATCCTTCATTGGCTATGCTGGCTTGAAGTTCAACATATCTGTGCTTACCTTAATGAACCAGGCCTGAAAAATCACCGTATAAAGCTTAGAGGTGCTTAGAGGTACAAGGGCACCACTTAGACCCCTCCGGCGCTAAGCTTCGTTCTGCAAACAAAATTGGATCAAAATTAGGGCTAAATTCAAATCAATTTAAATCCTCCCCGCACACTTTTTATTAAAAAACATGCCAGATATTGAAAGGAATAAAACCAAAGCACGTGGATTTCTTCCTTGCAGAGAGGCAGAGAGATGAGCCCATGGCTAAGAGCAGCATTTCCCTGTGGGCTGGGGTGCCACGGCGTGACCATGGAGTCACACAGCACAGCTCCTCTGAATCAACACACAGACTTCGATTTTCACATTAATCTAATAATGTCAAGTTTCTATTAGGATTGTTTAGTTCAGAAAAGAAAAGAGGCAAAGGAACACCTGGAGAAAAAAGAAATAGTGGAGAAAATTAAATAACAAAGAGACCCTAGCAGAAGGAAAATGATGGACACAGAAGGTTCTACCCCACCCTCTCCACGTCCTCTCTGCTGCCTGTCCCATGGTCCCAGAAGAGGTGTCACAGCCTCACTGGCAGGCAGGGCTGGAGCAAACCTCAGCCCTCCCTGGCTTCTCAGCTCAGCAGCAGAATAAATCAAATAAAGGCAAAATCAAGGAAAGAGGCAAACTGTGGGCTTGGGGGAAAAAAGGGAACGAGGAAGGAGCTCTGCAATGCCTGGAGACACCTGGGACATAAACAGGAAAACGAGGAGGTTCCAGTGAATCACTTTTCCCTGTGCTTGCCTTGGGTTGAAGCCCCTCCATGAAGTCCTTGCCCATGTCCCATCTCCTCCTGCCACGGAGCAGAGAGGGCAGTTTTGGCCCAGTGTGGCCACAATGGCTGGAGGAGCAGAGAGACACCGCAGCACAGAACATCCTGAGCTGGAAGGGATCCACAGAGATCACTGCACCCAACTCCTGCAACTGGTGGAACCAAACTCCCCCAGGACTTCCAGCTGGAAGGAAAGTGGCAGGATCACTATCCCAGCAAGGAGCTGGTGAGGGTCAGCTTCTCAGCTGTGTGAGCCACCTGGATGAACACTTTGCTGTCATTCAGCATCTGGGGATTTTCCTGAGGGATCACTGTGTTTACAGGCTCAGCACCCTGCTGGAAACCACCAGGATTCGTTAGGAAGGCACGCAGCTGGATGCATTCCATCCACATGATACAACTCCCATCACATGGGACTTCTTCAGAGCAGGGTGCTCACCGGGCTGGAGGGGCAGCAAATCTCACTACTGCAAACAAATTTAGAACAAAATAGTCAGGGAAAATAAAATCTGTCAAACTTACTTTTTTTTTTTTTGCAAAATTCTCTGTTGACTTTGAATCAGAGGCAGTGATTTTGGACATGAGACTGAGCAGAATGCATTGTTGATGCTCTCAGCCATTAGTTTATAAATTGAATAAGATAGATGTGTTCATTCATATGAACTAATGTAGTTTTTCTTATGAAGGTTTCATATTATACAAATCCATTAGCATATTTACAAATTAATCTTCCCTTAGGAAGAAAAAAGATCAAAGATTTACAGAAGGAAGTGCTTTATTACTTTTAAACTGCCTTTTTTTTTTAAAGAAAGAGAAAAAGAAATGAAGGGAAATTATGTTGAACCATAAATGTTTCTTTATGACTACTGTACAGCAGCTTTGTGGGAGATTTAAATTTACTAAAGGGCAAGGGGGACTTTAAGCCATCTATATGAGTTCAGTATTAAAAATATATATACATGACAGGTGCCCATATAAGTTCATGCAGTACAAAATATTCCATAAATGAGCTCATTTATCTGAGTAATTTAAAAAGAGCTTCTGCACAAGGGGAGATATTTAGTATGAATTATAGTCCGTTTACCTTTCATAAGTTTTTTCATCACTTCCCATACCTCCTTTGGTGCTACTGAAAATATCTGTAGTTATCAAGCCTTATATTCAACCTTGCTGTTCCCTATTCCCAGGAAAGCCCTACTGGTGAAGTGACTCCGTGTTCAAGATATGCAGCTTGTAAAGCCCTGCATGCAATATTATTTCTTCTTCACTGATGCCAGATGAAACAGGATCAGGCTAAGAAATCTTTTATCTAAGCAAATAACTTGAATAACAAAGAGTATTCCAGGTAAAGAAAAAAATCTCTGGGATTACCCCCACTGTTTAGGTTTGACTCAGTTGTAAAAGATTCCTCCTTCTGTTTTCAAAATGACTTTGTACTATGGTTGGAAATAAAGAGTAGTAGAGCAGCAAGGAAATGAAATGAGATGCAAACCTTTAATGATTTATTAATAACCACTTTCTGAGACATTTCTAACTAGTAAAGAGAAATCAGAACACTAAATATATTAAGATCTTCAAGGGCGGGGGGCAGAAGAGAGAACTACTGGAAAGTTATGAAAACAACAAAAAATTTCCAAGGCTAAAAAAACCACCTGATGACCAAAGCACATTTTAGGTAGAGCTGCTCCTGCCTTGGGACAGGAGTTGGAACTAGATGACCTCTGAAATCCCTCCCAGACGTAAGCTTTGTACTTCTATGCTGAAATGTTTGAAGATCTTTTCCAACACATACCATAAATTTATTTTTTAATCCTTTAGGATATATTCCAAAGGAAAACGTCAAGGCTATTGCTAAGACTACAGTTAAATCACTACTCATGAACAGAATAACACTCATTTTCTCATGATCGCTGCAGTCACTCAAGTACAACTTCTTTCTCTTCCAAGAGCTTGCTGAAAAATTGATGTTAGATTGAAAAGGACCAGAAACATCCACCTTCCCTCCTGCTCTCCACTACACATCCAGCAACACTTAAAGTCTTCTATCAGCAGGACAGCTGTGGATTTGCTGTACTGGAGTCATGGATGCAGATGGGCACATACAGAGAGTTCCCTGCCAGGCAGGAAATGGTTTCACAGGGTCTTGTCGGAGGAAAGAAAGAGAATCTCAATGATCACACTACTAAGAAGCAGAAATTTTACCGCTGTTCAAAAAGTTGCACATTCCCTCGTCTCAGGTTTCATCACCAGTGACTGAAGCCTACACAAAGAACCAAACTGGACTTGTTCTCCTACCTAGCTCCTCTTCCAAAAAAATCTCCTCCCCCCTCTATCCACATTCTGGCTATCCTCATGAAGAACATATGCCTTGAGCAAGCTTTGAATGAAGGATATTCTTCCTCTACTCTGGAGCTGGCTTTAATTGTAAAATCCCTCCACATCCTGCTGATCCCATTCAGGAGTGCTCTCCCTGAATAACCAGGCAACTTCATTTCTCTGTCTTTCCCTTCATTTTCCTGAGGGAAGCTCTCCAAAGGGTTTCCTTGCAAGAGTTAGAGGGGAAATTCAGTGTCATTTTTTGTTTTCCTTCAGACACTGCATTTGGCTATCAGAGTGCTCACAGTTAGCAAACCAGGACTCTTCAATGTCTCAGTCGACCCTCTTGGGAAATCAATAAAAGATAAGACTTCCCATGTTTCACTGCTGTGAGGGTTGGTAAATGCTTCTGAAGTGCTTTGAAAACCTGGAAAGGTGCAATGTTTTTATAATGGCCTGCATGCTTTGTAGTTCTACGGAATATTTTATTCCAAAATCTTAAGCTTTTACAAGAAACTAACCCTAACTACGACAGTCCTGTGAGATGTCTGTGAATAAACAATATCATTCAGGATAGTGCTTAGTCCATCATATCTTAGTTCAAAATACTGACATCAGATACTGTAATTTATCATTCATATGATCTTCTAGTCCTGCTGAAGTCTACAAAACCTTTTTGTTGGAAATAGTATTGGCAAACCTACTCAGTAGATTAATGCTAATTAGCTTAGGGTGGGAAAGTTGCGTATTACTCAAAATTTGGCTCACAAAAAGAGAATGAACAAGCAAAGAGGCATGTCCTAGAGACAGCAGGAGAAAAGTCGACAACTGAGGTTCAACTATAGGAAAAAAAAAAATTATGTATACATACCTCGTCAGAAAAACCCTTAGGCCAATGTTCTCTCAGTCCAAGAGGCATTTAAGGTTAGGACCTTACACTTTCCAGTCATTCCACTCTCCAGCCATCACCACCTTGTTAAGGATACTGACTACATCACACTTGTGAGAGGAAGTTTGGCACCATAAGTTTTCCAGGTGAAAAAGTGTGTCATCCATGAAGAAGAATTACAAGTCATTAAACTGGAGTGCATGCTGTGCGTGCTTCTTCAATTCAATATAGGGAATTAAGAAGTCAAATGCCTGTGGCATTAAATATGAATGATGAATGCGAGAAATAAAATAAGTGGAAGAGAAATCTATGTGTTTCATTACATGAGGTAGCTGTGCCACTGGCACCTTTTGCTTTTGTATTAAAAAAAAAATGGTCTGAGATTAGAAAGCAAAGAAAACTCTGTTTTTAAGGAAATTCATGTACCCTTGTGATGAGATTAACAAATAAAACATTTTCCAATCTGGATTCCATTGTAATAATCTAAAAAGATCACAGTGTAGGATACTTTATGAACCAGGAATTGAGAAGAACAGCACACACATCTTTCTTCACACCGGGCTCCTGAAAGAACAGCCAATATTTAAAGAAAGAACACAAACTATAGAAAAAGAGCAATGTCAGAAGTGACACATTATCCCATTTTAAGGCATGTATCTGACTCCTTCTTAGAACAGGAAGGATAAACAACGTGAGCCACAAAGGCTTCTGTGTGTATCGCTGAGCACACGGCATGGGAAACCACTTCTCCCGCTCTCCGACGGAAATGGTTTCTTTCATCTCCGATCAAGTTTCAGAGGTATTTTTATTTATTTACACATGAAGGGCTGTGAACCAAATTCACCTCATCATTTTGTACAATAAATTGAAAGATACATCTACTCAGCAGCCTCACCGAGACACGTAGAGGTTGGAGCTGTGTCCCCCAGATAGGCAGATGTCATCTGCACTCAAGACATCCCTCTGATGAACATCTAATGTTAAGAAAATCTCTATTATAAACACCTAAAATTCTATTAATCCTCTGAGTGTAGTAGAACAAGTGACTGTGCCCTGAAAAACTGAGAACTGAGAACAGCCAGGTAACATCTAGAGGTACTAAGAAAGAAAATAAACATTCAATAAGCTGGTTGAATATTTTTCAAGATTATGAAGATGAGGTAGAAGAAATTCTGTGACCCAATCACCAATTTCACCAAAGATTGAGGTAAAAAGTGAAGGAGTGCTTGGAAATGGAATATATTAGTGAGAGTGTATTAGTGATTTTTTTTTTGCCTGCTTGGTGATTATGAAGTTCCAAGACAATGTGATGCCCAGACAACTGAATATCAATAAATTCAGATCCATTTGATATTACTTAATAATATTTCTGGATAGATACTGAAGACAGAAACCGGTTGAAGACCTGCAAAATTTCTGTTCCAGATGAGCTGGTTTTGAAACTCTTCCTGAAACATGACACACCATTAGAGATAAAATTAAGTTCTGTTGATTTTTGAGGACAAAACCATGAATTATGTATATGCATAAACACATATATATAAATAACATATATGATGCATTTTGGCACACGGTGCATTTGCTGTCCCATATAGTCTCATCTACATTTTCCTCAACTTATTCTTAGGCACAAAATATGAGAAGTTTTCATCATGTAATTTCCTTCTCACTGCATTGTTGTGTGATAAATCACAATGAGGGTGGCAGGGATCACATCCCAGTTACCAGAATCACCACAGAGGAAAAAATCAACAATTTGAACCAGACACTCACCGATCCCAGAGCATCTGATATAGGGGCTCCTTTAAATCACTTTATACAGTCTGGCTTTGTGCAGGCACCTAGAAAGGGGAAAATACTGCATTTAATCCCCCAAACCTCAGGCATTGCACCTTTTTACAGGCACTGTGTCCTTTCATGAATTCAACATGTTTCTTGACATTTAACACGTGCTTTGTTGTGGGAACTGGGTCACTGGAAGTTTTCACAGTTCTCTTTTTTTTTTTTCTCAAAACTGCCATTGTGGAAAAATCACAACTCTTACCAGCACCATCCACCACGTCCTTAATATGGCTGATAGAATAATTCAGGTGGCACAGGGATACTTGAGAATTTCAATCTGTATTAATTTTTTTTAAATAAGATTTCTTTCCCCCAGTGCCAAAACTAAAAATGATGTAAGTGCAAAAATCTCTGTAGTAAATTAATGATAAAAGAATAAAATAGTTAAACGAATATATTTTTCATGCTTGAGGGCTGTGTGTTTAACAGTTTTCTAACTGTTCATTCATTCATTTATATAAAAATACTTTGGTTATTATCTACTTGAGTTGAAATTAGATATTTAATTGACTGGAGGGAATGAAATTCGCTCACTTTTAAATAAAGCAATGATTTAAAAATATTCCTGTAAAGTGATTTGTAAGACCACACCAGCACTAGTTCTTGGCACACGTCCTTGTCTGTGTATATATTTTAAAAGCATGGTTGTTTTTACAAATGTAGTACTGTGAGAGCTAACTTCTTCAGAAACATGTTTATCTTAATTAGGAAAGTCAACAGACTTCTAATGGGAAGAAATGCGTATTTTTCTCTGCGGTATCTAAAGCATCAAAGGCCTCGTTCTCATGCCAAACCAATCTTCCTTCCTGCCTGCCTTTCAAACCCAGGTGATTGCAGACAGCTGAGCAGACATTTTCCCAAAAGCTTCTATTGACCTGGCTCCAGTCCTTTCCCGTGCTCCGTCTCCTTTTCTATCCGCATGTCACTTCTCTTTCTCTTTCTGTGTATTTGTTGTATTTTTGCCTGAGGAAACCTAGGGATATTCATGGCACTGAGGCAAATAATGTGGAATTAAAAACTAAATTCTTCAGGCCTTATCCTAGCAACAGGACCATCACCATCTGTTCAGAGGACAGGACTGCCATTATCCGCTGCATTCTTTGTACGTACTCCATCACCTGTGAGGGGAAAAACATTGCCCCTTATCCTGGGGTCTTTGTTTAAAGACAAAGTCGTCTGCTTCACCCTGGTACCAATACATTTCATAAATGTGATATACAGTACATTTGAAGGGATTAGGCAGCAATAAAAGCCTTGAAAGCTTAAAAAGAAGAAAACAAAAAACTAGAGGGAGGACATCTGCATGATGAACAACAAAAGCAAATATTGTTCAATTTAAATAAACAGTTGAGATTAATTAGCAAAAGTTCATACGAATTCCTGTATCTACTACCAACATCAGCGATGCAAGCACTACACCTTTGACTTTGGGAGAATTTTACAGCAGCAGTGGAATTGTTGTTAGGGATTTGGGGTTTTTTCCTAATTTAAATAACTGATTTAAAATCTGTGTTCCCCAGTGTGCTGCAAAGGCCATTTTGGCTGCTCAAAAGCACGTCTGCAGCTGAAGTCCCAAAATACAGCAACAGAAGCTGAAGGGCTGCACACCTTTTACCCCAGGAAAAGTTGCTCAAAGAGCTGTAACACCCCACAATTTAATTTAGAGTCCTCAGCTTTTGCTCTCTAAGAAGAGTACTCCTTATTCCTCATTTATTTCTGCTTTGAACATTTGAACATGGGTAAAACTGCATGAAGGAGGAAGAGGCAGAAATCAGGGAATTAAACGAAAAAAAGATTCCTGGAAATCAGAGCAGCAGCCTTGACCTCAAATTATGTTTTCAGTTTAAAATTATAATTTATAAAAGCTGGTTGACTGGCTGTCTCTGTTGTTTTTATGCCACTTATAAACAAAGCTGCAGGCATATTTATTTCTCAGGGCTTACAGACACATTTGTGGTGTGCAGCCTGGCAACAGAAACTGGCAAAATCTGCCCGCTCCTACCAAATCTCCAAAGTGCTCATCCCATCCCATAACAGCCACAAGTCTGAAGGTCCAGGATGCTGCATCCCCTCCTCTCCAAGGAACAAAAGGGCAGAGTGGAGCCACCTGCTCTAATCCCCCTCCTCTTCCTCTCCCCAAGGGGTGAAAGCAGGAAATTTGTAGCTTTAGGATTGCAAGTGATCCTCCTCTTCTCCTTCCTTCTGTACCATTCCCCAGCCCTTTTCCCTGCTCCAGTTTCACTGCTCCTGCTTTGCTGAAGGCTGGGGGGCTCACAGGTATAAGTTATCTCCCTATTTGGTGGATCACAGGACAAGAGTTGTCCTAGACAGGCATTCAGCATCACCTGAACACAGAGGCTGGACTCATCAGGTTTTCCTTTTCAAGTAAAAGACTGAGTCAGTTCAGTTTTCTCACAAATATTTGCAAGGATTGGAAAAATTTCCAAGTAGGATGAAGAAGAAATAACCTATCATTAAAAAAAAAAAAAACCAGCCCCCTAAATTTTGCCCTAAACTATTAATTTGTTGCATTAATGACTTTCAGACCTTGGTATCAAATGAGGGTTAATGGTTTGCCTCAGCCAAACAGATGCCCAAATTTAGGTGAGCAAAGTGGTCCAAAGCAGAAATACAGAAATTTTCTCATCTAAAAGTATCTGGGAGGTTTTGTACTATGGAATAAATCATCAGCTCTTCTGTAAGCTTACATGTGAGAGGGGAATCGTCCTTGGAAGCCACAGGGATGCCAGAGCTCCCTTGGCTCTGCATAGAGGCTGGTGCTTTAATTCAGCTTGCTCTGCCATCTAGGTGGCCTCAGATAGGATGCCACTTTGGCCAAATATGAATATAATTGTGCTTTTGAAATTGCCTCTCAGTGGAAAAATCTGTCTCAAATGACACTACTTCAGTTTTGTCAACACCAACATAAAGATTTATTTTAAAAGCCTTTGAAGCATTGTTTGGATTTTGGCTTTCTTACCATGCTACTAAACTTCTCATCTTTGCATTCCTCCAATATTTCATGAAAGCCATAAACTGTTGTACATATTTACAGAAGAGAACCGATGTTGCCTTCCCTGTAGAGAATACAAATACCTGTATTAGTATTCACATAGTCCTGCCACCGTCACAAACCAGCCTTCAACAGAAAAGGAAGGACAGAAGCACTGTGTTTCACATGGAAAATTGGGGGAGAAGGTGGAGGGAGGGGAAGACTAGAACATAAATGTACTGAGAGCAAAACTCATGTTTCAGTCACAGACTTATATTTCTAGCAGTGCTCAAGCACAATATGGAGACAACTAATGAGGCCCTCCATACTTTTCTAGTTTCAAGGAGGAAGTTGTTAGTAATTTAACACAGATAAAGAAATACACTAATTAAAATATTCTGAGATGAATGGTAGCCTCCAATTATTTTCCTGATTTGACACAATCTAGTAACAGCATAACATAACAACGTTTTACGCAATATCATGGGATTTTGTAAAAACAAAGTACAAACTGAACTGGAATTTTGAGGACAACAACAATAGAGCACCCACAGGCCAGCCCATGGCTGGATTCATCTCTCTCAGTTAAAACAAATACAGAAATGAACAGAGGAAAGTTTGATGTTGAGGAATGAGTGACTTTCCATAAGAATAAAAGTTGTGAAGGAGAACGTTAACAGGTAATAGAGGTTAAAATGGATTATAAAATCATTGGATAGGTTGGATTGGAAGGGGCCTTAAAGCTCGTCTCATTCCACTCCTTGCCATGGGCAGGGATACCTTCCACTGTCCCTGGCTGCTCCAAGCCCTGTCCAACCTGGCCTTGAATTCTTCCAGGGATGGGGCAGCCACAGCTTCTCTGGGCACCGTGTACAGGGCCTCAGCACACCTTTTTTCTGTAGTTTACATGCAGTTTTAGAGATTCTACTCTTTTATAAGCAATTTACATGTGCCTCATCTCCAATCCCTTAGTATCCACAAACAATACAGCTCAGAGCTCAAGTTTTCCCGCTCCAAAAATCCATCGCAGCTCAACAAAACGTTTGCCATCCAACTTGATATCTGAATACAAATAGCTGTGTAAACCTCCTCTCATCTCGAGTGTCATTTAAGGCAGCACCACAATGGCTGCTGAGAGCACACCCAAGGTCACTGATGGGTGAACTGAAGCAGCTGCAGGGGTAGGGTTTGGGGCGTTCTAGCAGCAAGGGCTGGCGTGACATGGACCTAGCAGGGCTGCTGCGCCCATGGAGATCTCTCACTGCACAACACACTTGGGTTTGGCCGCTTCAGACAAGCTCTGTCTCAGTTTTACCATCAGTAACATGGATATTAAACACTTGTCTCCATCCTGATGTATTGCCAGGAATTTCTGCTTTAGAGGAACATTTTGAAAGCTGTAGAGGAATAGAGATGATGGCTGTGACTATCAAGCCAAAGCTTAGCTGCTGGTGTAGTGTGTAAGCATAATGATAATGGGGAATGGTAAAGACATTTTAAAAGCAGCTCGCTGACAGCTCCAGGTTTGATTCACATCTCCAAGCTGCCCAGCCAATTGCTAAGAGAGAAGGTGAGAAAAATAAATAAAAAGCTCTTCTTCACATAGTATTTCTTCAGAAAGACCTGGTAGCCCTGTGGATGAATACAGCTCATAAGCAGTAGCATGAAAAAGCAGCAAACAAAGGTAGAACACCATTAATTATGGAGCTTGCCTCATTGAGACGGCCGCAAACACAAGAGCAGCCGGTGGAATCTTGGATGACACGCTGGGGTGGGAGCCATGGGCACTGGTAGGAGTGGTGCCAGGGCACGGCTGGCAGCAGGAAGGTGGGAACCCAGCGAGGCAGGGCTCGCCGCTGGAGCGGTGTTATCCAGCCACGGCCCAGCAGAAACGGCTTCTGTTGCTACTGCTAATGATGAATACCATATGCTTGGCTCTTGCTGTTGTAAAATAAGTTACGTTACTACTGCCTGAGAGTGAATCAACTCTTTTCTTTCATTAAAAATAGACGTTCTTGCCCATTCATATTTCCTCGGCGCTAGTACATGGGCAAAAATGTATTTTAAAAAATTAAAATATCCTCCAACTATGGCTTTTTTCTGCCTTTCACCATATCAATATCTTGTTCCATTTTAGATACAGCATCCTTTTTCCAAGACAATAATCCTGAAACAGAGAAGAGAAAGAATTGATATGATCATTCATGCAATTTTTTTCTTCTGTTTCTTTGAACTGGTTCAATTCACTGTAGTTAAAACTTAATATGTGATTGGCAGCCTTAATTCGGGAAATCCTTCTTTAGACACAGGAAAAAGAGATGTTTGCTGGAGATATCTAATTTTATTCAGCCTCCCACTATCTGAGTATCAGCTCCTTTATTAAAGTCATTTTGGCCACCACTTATTAATTTACCAGTGAAAAGGAACCTCTTGGATCCACTTGTTTCCATTTATAACTTCATACACAAGCAACTTACTTTACAATTTCACTAAAGGCCATCAAATCACAGGACACACAATTAAATCAATTAACACGACTCCTGCCAGCCTATCCACTCAAATACCATAGCAATATTTCAAAGTTCCATCATTTAACACCGTTGCCTCCAGTATGCCTGCATGCTCTGTGCTGCTGTGAAATGGAAAAAGAATTTATTTTTATTTTCAAATAGACATCCCCCTCCATTTTATAGGTACATTAGCAGATATATATGTATATGGTAACAGGCCCAAACTGCTATGTGGATGTTCAAATACAAAAGCAGAGATTATTTAAGATTTTGACACATCTTTTTCTACTTTTGGGGTTTCGCTAAGATCAGTTTTTACCAGTCAAATGAAGCAAAGCTCCTGAGGAGCAGCACAGTGTCAGCACAGGCAGAAGGAGAATGACACAACAGAATGCCACAAAAGACGCCCTTCTTCGTACTTCTGACAAAACAAACCTGCATATTATTTTGAAGTCTGTTACAAAAAAGAAACCCCTGGAAAAATAAAAAAAAAAAGGACTGGCAACAAGCAGTTAAAACAGAGACAACCCATTGCAGCACCTCTCCCTGTTTATCTTATGCCAAAACGATTTCCTATCCACCTGTTCATAAAAAACGATAAGAGCTAAAAGTATCCAGTAATTGTGAATTGGAGACACAGGGAAAAACTAATACTTTGGCACACAGCCTGTAGGAAAAAAGAACACAATGTATTACTTCCGTCATACGTGTAGGAACTGTGGGGGATCATTTTCCTACACTTCAATAGGCCACTGTTAATGATCAGCAGTTGATTGGCCAAATTAACCCCAGGTCTACCTCCAAAATGATTATGATTGCATATTATAATTAACGATGACACTAAGGATATTAGGCTCAGAAGGGGTTTTGTTTGTCTGAATGAATGATGGATCATTCCATTCAAGGGTAGATGTTTGTGGCTTGCTTTGGGCTTATGCATCTCCGTGAAACCCTGGAGATAATCTCACGGCTGATGGTAATTCTGGAGAAATGGGAAAGGGAGGGGGGGGTCCCTTCTGGATTTTAATCTTATTTCTTCCCTCATGGAATGAAATTATCTCAACACTTCTTGGTTGAACTCTAGTCTATCATTTTAATTAAATGTATCTAAGCAGTCATTGTGAAATCTGGATTGGAGTAATAGGTTGGCAAACTGAATGTTGGTGTCTAAAGACAGCAAGGACTGTCTGCAGCAGGTATTTGAGGCCTGTATATGGGCCTTAGTAAAAGACAGAGGTTTTATGCATGTATAATGAACCAGGAGAAAAGTCTAAATTCCCAGACCAAATCCAAGCCCTGATCCCAAAATTTGGGAGTCTGAGTGACCACTGATCTAAATCTTACCTGTCATCTTGCCATTATCTCTAAAATAAACCATCACCTGAAGTCACATCCTTTGAATTTAATAACCCTTGAAATCTGGCTCTGGTTTTAAAGCTTGGCTACAACCACTTTGGTTTCACCCTCTCACTCCCCTCCTTCCTGAAAAGACAAACACCTCTAAGAGCAGTTTGAAAACCTGGGGTTCTGAAGCTGAATTAGTGAACAGCCCCAAACACAGGGCTGGCTTCACACTCCAGCACAGCAGGTGGCACACATTGCTGAAAGGGGTTGTGGCAGAAGGCTCCAGAACACTGAAATACAACATGATTTACCTTTCAACCACCTTTCCATGCACGTCTCAAACCTCCAAAGTGAGAAAAATCCTAACTAGAGGCAGGGCTGAGGGACTCATTCCTGGACAGGCCATTCAAAGCAAAGTTTGGGGTTTTTCAATACAAGCTTTGCTCTCTTGATCCAAAAGCAGAGACAAGTGAACATGAGACATGGCTCCTGAGGTAGTCTTTGTACTTCTCAATGTGATCTTCTTCGAAAATCTGCCACCACAGCACCAAAACTCTTAAACTAATGCACTTCTTTAGAGTGTGCAACATACCTATTGATGGGTTGCAAAAATTATACACCAGGTGTGTTATTGTATGTGCAAAGCATGACCTTCAGCACTGGATTTATCAAGAGATTTACAGATGGTTTGGAGAGAAAACCAACCTTTTCTTATTTTTTTTTTTTATTTTTCCCCTCAACAGTTAGCTGATTTCCATGTATAACTTTAGAAGAATTCCTTCTAATACCAGGTAAGAGCAGATTAAAAGTCCTTCCTCTGGGTCTGCCAGATACAAATTCAAAGACTCAGATCAGCAGTTCAAAGCTGATATTTAGCACAGAGAAATTTTGGACCAGGAAAGATTTACCCTTTACCTGTTACTGGAAAGCTGGAAATAATGATCTCTCTAGCCATTATTCCATTCCAACTGCATATTACATATGGAGCAACAAATATTCAAGTGAAAAAAGATAATGTTGGGCTGCATTAAAAACTACTCTTTGTTTCTTTTCATATTTACTTTTACACTTTAGCATTCATATAGCAGTTAATACCCACAAATAAAATAAACTAGAGGTTTATGAGGAAAAACATAAATTCTGAGTTACTTGGTCTTTATTTTAATTTCTTCATTCTTCTAAGTGCATTGCTTTTCATAAATATACAGGTGTATACGTGTAGGTACTTGTGTCCTCTTATGCAGCTTAGAAATAAACATCATAATTACTTTACCTCACCAATTTTTCCACTACTAAGATCTATATACCTATAGTTTAAAATACAGCAGCTACTTGACAGCGTATATTGATGGGCTTTAATCACTGCTGAACACTTCCCGTCTGTTTGTAGGCACTCAGAGAAACCCAAGGGGCATCATTTACAAGAGTCCAAACTGAAGGGATTTGACAGGATGTCACAGGGAATAATCCAAGAATTATGAGGGTAAAAGCAGATATTGAATAGCACAAACCAGTGCAGCCCTGGCAGTTCAGCAATGCCTGTAAAACCAGGAGAATCACAGCGGTGATCTCTTACCAACATGGCATGATTAGAACAAATTATTTTGGAAATCTTTGTGGAAACTCAAATAGTACTGAGCTCCAACTGAAGTGTTCAGATGAGTTGGAGAGAAGGGGAGAGAAAAGAGAAAACACACTTATGTCCCAGTGTTTCCCCATTTCTCAAAAGATGGTGCAATCAAACTTCAGGAGTTTTTAAAACTACATGCACATAAAAGCAAAGTAGAAAGGCATTTCCATTTTCTTGTTAGAAACTATTGATGAAAAAAAATAATTCAACTTCCTTCAGTGTTTTTTGGCCCACACAGGAATAGAAATCATGGTTAAAGTTGGAAAAGATCCTATTTGCTACTCCCAGCCGAGGAATTGCAGGTGAGCTGTTTGCATCGCGGCAATTCTGCGCTGCTTTACCTGGGCACTCCCTTCCCCAGGGATTCTGAAGCAAAGAAGGGCCCACGTGACATGGACAGGCCACTTTTGTCCTGCCCGACCCCAGAGCACGTTGTTTTACACATGTAGCAGCAGCAGAGGTGGTGATTTGGCAGATGGGAACTCACAATAGGACCAAGTATCTACGGGAAAGAATCCAAGTCAGAGAGGTGACAAGGGAGCTCAGGAGCTGGGGGTGATGGGGAGAAAGAAAACAGGAAAGAAAAAGCAGTTGACAAGAGGAATGCTGACTCTGAAAAGGAGTCTGAGGAAGAAAAAGGGGAGAGAAAACCAACATGAATTATATTGATTAGGGGTTATGAACACCACTAGAAAATAATATGAGCTGGGGACATTATTATTCCTTGCGGTCCCGAGAGCTTCACCTTCCCATTTACAGAAACCTGCATTCCTTGACTGCAGACTGACAGGGAGCAGGTGAAAGGGAGAAGGTGTTGAAGGACTGGGAGGAGGAAAAGCGGCTGCAGAGATGCATTAGAGGAACTGGGTTTTGACAGGGCGCTATGTGCAATTCAGCACAGAAATGCCCTTGACAACGTCTGGAGTGAACCCCCCAAAAAAGTCCTCCTTGTGTGCTTACAGCTCGATCCTCAGCTCAGCAAGTTGCTAAGCCAGGGCCTTGGAGAAGGGAAGTTGATTCCTCTGGTAATGAAAAATGCCTGTGAGGAAGGAAAAGACATACGTGCATTGTGAAGAAAAAAGACCACAGCCCCTGGATTTATTATATACATAATAATTAATAATGACCCAATTTTTCCTATTCCAGATTTCAAAATTCCTTACTCACTTTAATTAAGTTCACTCTAAAAATAGGATGCTGTAGAACAAAGAACTTTTTTACTACTTTAAAAATGCAAGCTTACTCACTAGTTAGGATTTTCCCAGCTCTCCTTGCTTTGGTACAAAGAGCTATTATGACACGATATAAATGCGCTATCAATGGGAGACATTTTTAGATAAAACTTGATAATGTAACATATTTACTGATTCCATCTGTCAAGACAGATAAAGAGAATGAGACTTCATAGCAAAACATGCAGGGAACATAAAGACAGCAACAAAAACAAGTGCAGGCAGTGCAGACCCCACTTGTAGACCTACAATCTGGGTTAAATTTTTTTTCCCATGGACACATGGCCCACTTTCTACACCAGTATGGCTCTAGGATCTCCACTTTCAACAACCCAATCACATTTACTTGACAGCATTCAGAGCTTATTTACATTATGCATTTTTAAACCTCCTAATCCTGTCTTCTGCACACAATTTTAATGATGAAGAGCAGTATGGGGCTGTAGAGTTGCCTAAACACACGGCCAGTCTGATGAAATCTCCTTCTCTGAGGCCCATCAGCAGTGCTGGGCTCAAACACAGCTCAGAAGCCTCACATTCCTGTTCTGAGCCACAAACCTGATTTAAATTCCGAGCAAAGACCAGCATCCCCGGTGAAGAAGAGCAATTGCTCTTTAAACAACTTTTGTAAATGCTTCCTGTGCCAGCGAGGGAGAACAGAGTTTGCTTAGGTGAAATAAAGCAGACAGACAGACCTCCCCATGTCCTGCTTTGGTTCCAAGATTCCAATAATGAACAGGGGTGTGCAAAGAAATGAAAGCGGTGGAAGTGCCAAAGGTATCCCTTGGAGATGTGAGTATCCTGTTGTCATGTAAAAGAGCTCTTGAATGATAAAGAAGCGGAACCCAATTACAACTGGTTTCATGCTAATCTGAACCCACGACTGACTGGAGGTTTTGGATGGTGTCGTGGTGTCCACAGTAATTAATTCACCTCTTCCTTCCCAAAACACGCCAGGAAATTAATTTCCATTGCTGGAATTAATTTGGCACTAGAAGATGTGTAAACATTGTTTGGAGTTACCTGGCAATGATTTTGAGGTCTTATCTTGGATGCAGAGGAGCGGCGTCTGCCACCTCACGGAGGCTCAGAAGCACCACTGCCGTGGAAATCTGCACTGGCCCGTGCCTGCCACTGGAGAATGGAGTTTATCTCAACCCTTCTTTGGGAATGATGGGCACCATCAGGCAAGGAGAAGACTACAATGGGCCAAGCTGGGGCATTTAAATGGATGAACTCCGAATCCTGGTGTTAACGCAAATATGTTCTTCATGGCCGCGCAAAGGAAGAAACAATTTTAAAACCAATTAAACAAATCAATTAAAGGACAAATGAAAAGTGAATAAACTCTTTTCAGGCCATTATAAATGAACATGAACACCTCACTGGCATTGTGAGAAGATGGTGATAAGTATGAAGTTAGAAGTGTTAAGAAATTGAGGTACAAGTGTAAAGTGAAGTCTGCTCTGTAAAGTAAGTTAAAGTCAGATTTTAAGGGATTTTGGATTAATTTTCATATGTTTGGGCACTGAAGGATTCCTAAAACCATTTTCACTGGAGCTTAAATTCCAGTTTTTACATTAAGAATTTTACATGCAAACAATCTTAGACTGTTCAGAACTATTCTCACTAATTATCTTTTTTTTCGTCCAATATGACCAACATTTTATAAATGCGTACTGGAAGATCATCAAGATTTTAATTCTGTCAGCCTTGTGAACTCATGATGCCAGACAAATACCAGCAAACCAGGAAAAGTGTGACATAGGATTTTGGTGAAGTGGGGAGACATAAAAATGTTTACTACAAATCTTCCTTATTTTAAAAGGTTTCTGAAAATAAATAATTGTCCACAGTTCTGTTGGAAATCAAACTTTTTTTAGCTTAAGTGCAAAACTAGCATGATGCAAGAATGTCACTATGTACCTAGGGGTAATTTACGAAATTTGCAAGGATATATAAATAAAGTAATTCTTATCCCTCTGGTTAACTCTACTTTCAACCAATCCTTCTGTTTTCTCTCTCTCAGCCTCTGAAGGCTGATGTTTATTCGTGAGCTTTCAAGAGACATTAAAAAGCAAAGGACTGCGTCACACCCGTGGGGCACAAAGAAGTTTTGCCTTCCCAAGCCTGCAGCTGGTGACACTGGACCACAGAACTGGTCACACAACAACGTTTTGGACCTGGGACAGCATCTGGAAAGCATTTGCTTTACCTCTTCACTACTTCTTCTCTGCAAAAAAGCCACGTTTTAGAACAAAAGCTAAAGCTTTTGTGAGAGGTAGGGATGTGGCAGAGATACACATCTCTGCCACATCCCTGCATCACATCTGACTATTTTTTAAGTAAAAAAGGGTCTTATCCATCACCTCAAAGTAAAAAAAAATACCTCCCTGCATTAACAAAACTTAATTTTCTGAATTGCAACTTCTTTGCTAGGTAGAGAGGAAAAAAAAAAAAAAAAAGCTAACCCTTGAGAAATGGAATTTTGCCCACAGACTGATGACTACAGATCACATTTCTAGTGGGCTTATAACCTGCTCCAGTGAAAACATAATTTTTAATTTGCTTTTAGGGTTATTTATTTTTTTTATTATTACACTAAGGGTTTATAATTTAACGTCAAACATAATTTTGCACGAATTACGAGGCTGCACCATGATGCTGAAGATAAGATGTATGTGACTGGTTGGCACGGCCTCAAACTCGGTTTCTGAGAAAATGGATCACTAATTGGCAGGCTGCCATCCCATACACTGCTCAGTGCAACTTTACATGAAACAAGCTATCTTTTGCAGGGACTTACACACATCATCCTCCGAGACACCGCAAAGAAAAGTAGACATCTTTTAACAACATTGTATTTACCATTTTACACCATACAGGCAACATTTGATGTTGGAATCACGTGATAATATTAAATTCATGCTGCTCTTAAAAAAAAAAAAAAAAGGTATTCCTAAATGTTTATGCCTTTAAAAAAAAAATAAGACTTTTCATGCAGCAATTAAAATCCTAAATTATTGGTCATATCACTTCATAAAAATCACACCAATTTTGATTAATTGTAGTTCAGCCATTTAAGAGCTGAAAAAACACGACATTTTACTATGATGTCATTTTCCCATTCATTCCAGCGGTAAAAGTCCACCACCACAGCTACAGAAAGAATAATATAAAAATTAAAGCATGGAAATGATCAGAGGAAATAATTTTGACAATGAAGTAATTTCCTACACTGGTTTTTAAGTATGACTTCTTTGTCAGCTTTAAATAAAAAATAAAAGATGCCATGATTTTATTGAACTTGCATGGGGAATGAGTAATGTGCATATGTAAGAAGTGGTGTCACTTCACTTGAAAATCAAACCATATGCTCGAGCCCAGCTAGAACAGAACACCCCAAGTAAACCCAAATCCAACATCTACACAGGAATCCTGAGCCAAAGTGTGGTGCCTTCAGAACCAAGGAATCCTGAACATAAAACCCCCAAAAAAGAAGGATGTTGAGGTCAAAGGCGATTCTGTGACAAATAGACAATATGGCCTTTATTCAAATTTTTATGCAAAACTGTTATCAATACCTTAACATTTCCTATCTGAAATGTCTGTTAATTTTTGAAGATTTTTCTTCTAAATCAGTAATTTCAAAATTTTTGCTGTTGGTTTGGATTTTTTTAATATTGTTTTTGAGTGCACTTGAAAGTGAGGCCTTTGCATATGTTTGTATTTTCGTAGGTGCCAAACTGATGCTGGGATCCAATCCAACTTCTTTTGAAATCAACTGGAATTTTTCACTCGACTAGAATTCAAGCATCTGTTATTAGCAATTTCAGAGACAGAAAAAAAAGTCAAAAATAATCCAAAATGTGGTGTCAGGACACCAAAATTTTCTCTGCTGCATCAGTTCCCCTAGAAATTGTGTCATTTGCAAATTTCTTTATTTCTCAAAAGGATACCAAAGATGAGAAAAAGCAGCAGGGACAACATCCTAGTGATAAACTTCCACCCAAAAAGTGACAGCGCTCACCACCCGTGCCTTGCTGGAACAACAGAACACAAAGCTCAGATACAGAAGCAAAGCCCTCACACAATCCTGAACTTGCAGTGGGCTCCAAGAGCACAACTATGGAATGAATTTCCTTTCACAGCAATTTACATCGTCCCAAAACGCCTTTGGACTGGAAAAAACAGAACTTCTGGAAGGGACCTTAAATCTTATCTCCTTCCAACTCCCTCTCACGAGCAGGGACACTTTCCACCAGACCAGGTTGCTCAGAATTCCGTCCAGCCAGGCCTTTTCCCAAGATTCCAAGGCCTCAGTTCCCCCATGCAGAGGGTGTAAGAGCCCGCAGTTAACCCACACCCAGAACAAGATCCAACCTTTCGGACTCAGAGTGTGTTTTTTCAATTACCAACCCTCCAAATTAAGGAAATCTTAAATTTAAACCCACGTCTCCAACACACCCAACCATCAACTAAATCTACTTTAACACTCCTGAGAAAGAGGGAGTCCCCACTGCAAACAACACAGCTCAGAAATTTTGCAACTGTCAGGAAATGAAATTTCATGGAGAAAAAGAAGAAGGAAAAAAAAAAGAAAAAAGAAAGAGACAGAAAATCAGAAGGGAAACATTCTGCCTGGGCAGAGCCACGGGGAGTGAATCATCTGTACCAAACTGGTTTTGCTTTAAAACCATGCAACAGTTTGTGTATTTAGGACAACATTTGTTTAGCAAACAGACACCAACAAAATTTGCTTAAGAAAAGCGTGCATATGTCTGGGGTAAGGAGGTGACCTCTGGAGAAGAAGATCCAGGCTCCCTGCAGTGCTGAGTGAGGACTCCCTTTGGTCCTGGCTGAGCCTCCCAAGGCTGCTTCTCTCACAAGACTGACCCAAGGAAGGATGGATTTACAACCTCAAGCATCTCACTGCAATTTACTAACTGGGAGATGCAGTTGTAGCAGCAGATAAACTCCAATTTATTTAACTTAAACCACTATAACTTTCCGTTTATTTTCTATCCCTAATATTTTCCAATATGGAGACAATTTCTTGCATATAAGGTGGTACTTTTGCAGCTTTCGTGGGGTTGCTACACTTTTTATTCAGGTGGTAAGCTGGTGTGTAAGATATTTTATTTAAATCACAGAAATTTAATAAAAAACCTTGCCAGCCACCACAGGAGAGAGAAGTTGTTTCTACAGAGCAAGCCAAACATAAGGAAGGACAGCACCGAGCA
This sequence comes from Oriolus oriolus, assembly GCA_013400235.1. Classification (NCBI taxonomy): domain Eukaryota; kingdom Metazoa; phylum Chordata; class Aves; order Passeriformes; family Corvidae; genus Oriolus; species Oriolus oriolus. Next base: position 33,577 of record VXBT01012520.1, read on the forward strand.
CAGAAGATCGGGGAACAAAGGATCAGTAGAGTGGGCTCCCTATCCCTTTAAAATTCATGGAGGTTTTCTTTGCCAAAAGCCTCATTTCACATCACAAACTGTAAAAAGCAATCAGAACCCAGCCAGGGTTTCATTTCTCTGCATGTACGTGGGATATTTCGTGAGATGATTTTCATGTCCAGTCTTGCACTACTGGGAGTCACCTGGATAGAAAAGGCTCTTTACCATCCAAGGGCTGTGGAAGTTCCTGGAAAGTGAACTTTAGCTAAGTCTTAGAATTAACTACAGTCAGCCCATCACTTTGCAAAAGTTTCTCAATTTTCCTGGTAAGGGTCTGGAATCAGAAAGTGATTATTCCACAAAATGATTCCATGTAAACGTAAAAATGCAAAGTCAGGAGTTTCTCCTTTCATAATGATTGACTAGTACAAACTTTTGAGCTTTGCTTGAAATATCCAAGTTTTTCTTCTCTTTCCCAAATTATGTGCATAATCATCATTTCCTTTTACCAGATTGCTCTAATGAGTGTACAGGAAATAATATTTCAAAAGACTTCTACAAACTTGTAAGAGATCATTCCCACTCCTGAATGATTTGATAAAAATATGTTTTCAGTTCTAGTTAAGAAATTACTTTCTTATCATTTTATTTTGCCTTTTATTCATGTTTATACTGCACCATAAGAGCCTCACTTATCCCTCACGAAGCAGCTGGAAATCATAGAATGGTTTGGGTTAAAGGGACCTTAAAGACAACCTCATTCCAACCCCCAGCCATGGGTAGGGACACCTTCTGCTAGACCAGGTTGCTTCCAAGCCCCAGACAACACTTGAATATTAAAAACCAAAAATATTTGAAAGCATCTCTTTTGCGGGCAAATGAGTGAGCTTTGTCAATGACTGATTTTGCTGCGGTGAGAAATGACTGCTGTGTTACCCACAATATATTAATCCAGCAATAAAAAGTTTCTACTGGTCTCTGGAAACTCTTCTCGTTGAGTTGTCTTCATGTCCCTCCCATCTCAAAAATCCTGCCATAAAACTCCATTTCTCCCCATTCTCAGAAACACTTTTCTTCAGTGACTCACCTAACCAGACTCTGACTCAGTTCATCCAGAATCTTTAAAATGACAACAAAAATATAAAATAAGCTGATATTTTGCCAGAGTTTTTGCATTAATTCAGCAGCCATAACAGTGACCAGACATGACCACAAGCCCGCTGCCCAGCATCCTCTTGTCTTGTCCACGAACTGAGGTGCCAGCATGGCTTTTCCCACTAAAACACACCTGCAGTCTTCAAATTCTGTGCCCAAGCACTGCACACCTTTTCATTTTCATTTCTCCCCTCCTTTTGACACAAATAAACAGGCACAACCCCAGCACGCAGCCTGGTGCCGTTAGCACAATATCACGGACCTCCAGGTCTTTTGGCAGTGCTAGGAATTCTGTGAAGGGCTGTTTAATCAGTACTGCAACATTAACACAAATAAAAAAGAAAAAACCAAACAAACGAATAAAATCTATAAAATGCGTCAATCTCCCACCTTTACACGTCTCGAGAATATTTTATTTCAAAAGCAATTAACTGAAATACTTGGGCTCCCTGCAGTGTTTCTTGGACTGTTTGTTTTTGAGGTTTTTTTCCCTTCAAGGAAATAGGGAGTACATGGGACCAGTTTTTAAGCCCTTTAATTCCCACTGGTTTCTTCCCCTCTCTCCAGTCTGCCCAAAAGCTTTTAAGTTTTCAGATGAGCAGCAGGGTAGGGCACAGGCGGTGGGACTGGGTACCAGGGGCTATCCTGCTCCCATCCCACTGCTTCTCTCCTGCCTCCCGTAGCCAAGCCTGTTTCTTCCTCAGCCCTCCTTTCCCTCTGTATTCTTTTGTCCTCCACAATTATTCAGTTTGCAAAATTCTCCAGGACAGGGACTGCCTTTACAATTGTGGTTACCCATTGCATCTCTATTATTATTATATATATTATTATTATATTATTAAATATATTATTTATATGATAATATTTATCATATAAATGCAGACAGTCACAAGTCACACAAATCACGTGTGTCACACACTGGTTCATGTTCCACACATTCCCAAAAAGTTACCCAAACTCCAGATTTTCATTTATGCTTTTCCCCCCTCCAAATTAAATACACGCAAAAGCAAAGTTATTTGAGGGGCTGCTGAGCACGCTGATGAAATACAAGTTATTTCAACAGCACACTTTTGCTTTTCTGGAAAAGAAAAGAAAATCCAAGTCTGTCTGCTCCCCAGCTCCATGTGAATCATTAGTGAAGGGGCTACTGTTACCCTGAAGCTGCTGTAAACTGCATACATGCCCACCTAACTATCCCAAAACCTTGGAATTTGTCTTTTTCAGGCATATATACAAGCATGTATACTTGAAATAAGCAGATAGACATGATCCTGGAAAGTTTTGTAGACTCCAGTACGGCAGCAAGTGGAACTGTTAAGGGCAAAATACTGACCATGGAAAAACAGTATCTGCATAGGAAAAAACAAGCAGAGGTTTCAATATCTTGAAAACAAAGAAAGTTTAGTGGTTCTTGGACAGAGAACTATTTTTTAAGCTTTACGTGAAGGGTCTTCAATCCTGTTTTTCCCTATGCAGCCAACTCCCATTAGCTTTAATAAACATTTCCCCTGTCTAAGTGCAGGCAGAGCAAGGCTTGCTTGGCCATGGCCATTAACTGCATTTGGAAGAGGGGCACAGTCCAGTCTAACTCCGACAACAACATCTGTTAGGGAACATCTCTCTGTGCTAACAAGAAATGTCTTTTGGGACAAAAAAATATAAGATTAACATACTATAGCCTTACGTCCACCTATGGGCACTGTTGCTGCATTGCTTTGCGTTTTCCTAGATCCACTCTAGTACCTTTTGTTGTATAGATCGTTCTCTCCAAGCAGCACAATTTCTACTTGCAACGAGTAAAAGCAGTTTTGCCGTTCGCATCACCGGCATAAATGAAAAACTACACCTCTCTCGCTTTCAAAAATACTTCTAAAGACAAGAACAATCAATTTAAGTGGAACCAACTTCAAAATGAAATGCACTTGCCACAACCAAAACTGCTTCATGTCGGCTCAAGGAGAGGTGAACTTATTACTAGTTTAATCCAGCCATATTTAAGATAAAGCAGTTCATATTTTCAGAACCGAAGAATCAAAATTATAATTGTTTTTGTCATTTGCACAGCAATTTTACTCCTGAATGCGTTGTTTTAGGCAGGAATTAATAAAAATTGCATGCGCTTCAGGTGCTGTGTAGCTCACCCTTTTCCACACAGCCCAGCCTGGAGCTGTGAATGCTCCTTTTCTTATTATCAGTTAATAATTCTCTCTCATTGAGGCAAATTAGGAACTTGACTGTGTTAGAGAGTCCAGAACGCTGCTAGAGGCAAAAAGGGGCTAAATGGCAGAAATTCCTCTCTGAGCAAGATGCATGAAGCACAACATTGTGTCCACCACAAAAGCTGCTCTGTATTTTTGATCCTTTCTAATTTAATTAGCCCAAGAGGTAGCGCATTAATTTGCCAAGAATTCTTCTGATGCGAAAGCTGCCCTCATTGCAGCGAAGGGAAAAAATAACCTGCCTGCTACAGTGGCATGCCAGTAATGAAAGGGGGTTATTTTTGTGTTACAAATGGCATTGCAGGGTTACAAGAGACCTTTAAACCTTTTTATCTCTGGTTGGGTCATATGTAACACAAAGCACTAATTAACCAATTCTGCTCCAGAAATCTTTTTAAATGCTTAGAGTAACACTGTTAGAACCCAGGTCACAGGAAGAACTTTTTTTTTTTTTTATTTGGGATGAAAAGAAGAAAATTTCCTACCATCTTAAAAATAGCATTAAAAATAAAAATAATCAATCGGCAGCACGAGTCCTGTTCTGTGGGACTCCACATCCCAGACATTTATCCTGGCTTTGTTTTCTTTATGTTTAATGATATTCTTTATGTGGGCAATCTGGAGCCTTCAATTCCCTCAGCCTGTCTCTTGGCTCTTAATGCTGTATTTGTTTGGTAAATTGTCTCCATGTTAATCTTCTTCATCAAATACTTGGGGTCAGATTTGAAAATCTTTGATCAAATCTACTACCACCCAAGCTTCTTCACTGCCATGTGCTTCTGATATGTTCTTGTGCACATTAACGGGTCATTTACTCGTTAAAGAACGATGAAAAACATGCATAGTATGAGAGGTCTCCTGCAGGAGGGTTTGAACTGTTTATTAAATCTATGAAATAATTTCTCTCACTTGCCTTTTGTTTAAAGGAGATAAGAAGCTCATTTTCAGGGGAATTCCTGAGGATTCACAGTCTCCTTTCTCCTGCTTTTCTGCACTACAAGGTTCAAAAATTACTCCGCAAAACAAAAGCTGCGGCGTACTCAGATTCATCCTGTAGGACCAAGAGTAAATGCCAAAAAGGGATTTCATGTCTTCCTACACAGAAATCAAAGGGCACACCAGCTCTCCAGTGGGCTGGTGGTTTGTACTACTGGCACTCCTATTCCTGCACATCTCAAAGTCCATCAGTTGCATGAGAGATCCTCACTCTCAAGAAAGGCAGGACCTGGTCCCATCTCTTTCAGAAGCACTCCTGATACCTGGCTCAGCACACAAGCAGATCAAATGCTCCACATCAAACATCTTGCATCCATCTTTGCTAAAATGGTTGTAGGACACGAACATTAAGAGTTTAAACTAAAAGCATTTCCCCAATGGTTTGCAAATCGTTTTCCTGGACAAAGGACCTGGGAATAGAACCTGACAAGGGACCTGCAGAGGCCACCGTAGATGCTCAGGACATGGGCAGGACCCGGTCTCTCACCATCACCAGCCAAGAGCACTATTTGCTTTTCAGCGGTTGTGAAGAACGTGTTTTGATGTTGTGTTTGAGGTCAGGGGGACCGCAGAGCGAGCCACTCTCAAATCAAGCCTGAATATTTCATTTCAGGATTCTTTTTGCTTGCTTAATCGCCTGTTTTATGTTTATATCTGCTTTTGTTTTTATAACACATGGCACCAAACGAGTTCAAGTAGATGGCTTAATCAAATGAAAAAGCCCCTTTTCCTTAAAAAAAGAAATCAAAGCAAAACAAAGCAAAACCAACATGGACATATTATGAAAGTTAAAGAGGAAAACAAAAACCTCTAAGAAGCCAACATACTTTTTCAGTTATTAATAATCAATTTCTTCAAGTTGTTTCTTAACTGCTTTTCACATCAAAAACTCCAAAAATAGTAAAATCTTACAAAATTCTTATGTCAGCATGAACATTGCCCCCGTACTGTACCACATGAGAACAGGGATACTTTTTGCTCTGTCAAAGATGCATCTGATACTTTCTGGACTCACTTTTGTATCCTCCTACCATTTCCACTGGCTCTTTAATGTATTCCCGTTGCCAAAATTTGCATGTGTGTAATTACAGTGCAGGAGGCATCACACAGGGATCTCCCAGCCTCTCCACACAAGCAAAACAAAATAAATCCAGAAAAGTTCACACTTCCAGACTGCAGCTACGGAGGAACTGCTGAGAATCTGGGACTCGTTTTGGCCTAATTTGCAAAGATATTGTGCTAAAACTGATAAAATGCTGCCTGATGATGAACTCAGTTTGGAGCCGGCTGCCTGTCCGCAGGGGAGGAGAGCTGTGAACCGCTTGAGCATCACCCTAGAAAAGCCATCGGAACAATCCCATAAACAATGGAGCGAGGCGGCCGTTGGACGCGATGACGCGCTGGGCGAGAGCCTTGAAGTCAATGGGAGGTTTGGCACCGGTTTTAACTAGGCCAGGACTTCAGCCAGTGAGCTTTGGGCTCTTAGCAACCCATTGGGAAAGGGGCCAACCTCAGGAAGAAAGAGGCTGACCAGCAGGAAGAGGAAGCTCCCGGATTTCCCCACAGCAGCAGCTTCCTTTCTCCTGGCGCTCAAAAAGTGACGAACCTCATGTCTCGGCTCCATGCGAGCGGCAATGGGACCCAAACCACAACAAACAAATCCAGGCACCAATTTTTTTTTTTCCTCTGCATGATATCTGGAGGGAGATGTTCATAGAGGAGCCAGTGTAGGAGAAGGGCTTTGCCAAGATCGTCTGTAAACGCTCAAACCAGAAAGCAGAAAAGCTCAGACTAAAGCGACCTATTCAAGCAACAGGAATTGCTATGGAAATATCCTGAAGTTATTTGTCCACAATAAAAATCCCACCTCACAGAGTCACCCCTACAGAACATCAGACACTGGAGGGGTGGTTTATCTTCCTAGTTTTAACTCCTTGTTTTTTCTCCTAGAATTATTGCTGAGTTCTGCATTTTGAATTTCATTAACTCCTGAGATAATACTGAAGTAAATGCCCTTGCCTCCCTAATGCAGCTTCTGAAATAGGGGAAACATTCCTAAATAGCGGAATAAAAGAAAACTTGCTGAAAACACAAAGGGCAACATTATCAGAAGCGAAACGTAGAAGACCCATGAAGTAGTTTTACCAAGAATTGTTAAGTAGGTTTACAAGAACAAATTGATCAATAAGTTAAAAAGAGAGAGCAAACCAGGGAGATTCCTTTGGTGTTGGGATTAATTCAGTGCCTCCTACAGTCAAAAAGTTCTTTGCTCTAATCCCTGTGTGCATCCAGGGTGTGCACTGGAGGCTGCAGCCCTCCCTCCACTGACCATGGCATTAAGCCATTACCCATATTTTAGCAAACACCTTTGCCCTCAAGGTGAGGTTGCTTAAATGAATAAGAAAAGATTGTTCTTGTTGAATTTTCATTTGATATTTAAGGATATGTCACTATCACCACCTAAGATTTTTTTAGGGCACGGGCAAAGCGCTATCTTAAGTCTTAGTCCTCACTAAAAGCACTCCATCGGACAAGGGGAAGTCTGAAGAAGCTGAGATAACAGAACGAAATTAGAAAAATAATGTATTATAAGCAAAGTAAATTTCCATGTACACACAGCTAACTCCACACATGGGGCATACAGCACTTCAGCACAGTAAGAATTATTCAAGATTAAGCTAAAGCTACAGAGATTTGCTGCCTAAAGATGTCCAAAAGCCCTGGGAACAAGTCACATAAAAGTTTACCAGTGGAAACTCCTGTTGAATTTATGCCTAGAAATGAAAATAATCTCCATTCCCTTCAAGAAGAGTGACATCACTTTTTGTCTGAAGACCTTTAACAGGTTTATAGGGATTAAATTAGTCTTTGAGGACATTTACTCTTTTAATATCACAGCCACCTTGCTAGACAAACTAAATGCAGATCATATATTTATAAATTGTAAATATATATAAATCTACATCTATAAGTGCGTGTACACTTATATACCTAGACTGATTCCCAGCAAGCAGGTACCTGCTGCTTTTCCCTTCAATTTGCCTCTGAAAATATCCAGCACCATTGAAGCTGGAGGTCATAAGGACTTGCAAGCAAAAGACAAAACTCAAGCCTTTTGAGCTAATCACAAGACTTAAATCCTTTCTTGTACATATGGGATAAAAACACATCAAAGAGCACATGTCAAAGGAGATGACGTAAGTCATCTCCATTATTGGCATTTTATGGAACAGTGAAAGCAGCCCTAAGTAAACAAGAGGCTGGCAGAAACAAGTTAATTTAATAGAGGTGTCATTTTTGGAGATGAGCACTTGCACTCGAGACAGACATATTAGGGTACTTTTCCAAGCGTGAGAGGTTCACCAATAATTGCACAGTGTCCTCTGCAGATTCCAGAATTTAAAAACTCTCCATTTTTCTCAAAAGCCACTTTCCTGCCATCAGTTTTAATTTCTCTGGCTGCACCAAGCACACAGATATTTTTTTGGTGGAAAAACCAGAGTCTTCCAGTGCCCTAGTTCATGTTAGTAAGATATCACAGACCTTCATAACCCCAAAATTTTAGTATATCACCTGCAGAAATCATCTTCAGCAGTATCTCTGATTTGAGGAGGAAAAGATTAAGTATTTTCAGCATGGCAGATTCTCACATAAAATAAATATGTGCATAAGGCAGATGTAGAGAACAAATATACACAAAAATCACTGGGATAAATCCATGTGTTTACAGGAAAAGTGTCTCAGGTATCTCACCACTGAAATCAGGGTATGAACCAAGTGCTGCCCTTCAGGGTTTGCAAGGATTTCCCTTAACTACTTTGAATCTTATCTGCCCTGCCCTATTTCACCACAAACATCGACGCTGTAAGAGGAAGTTACTTCTCTTCTCCTCACTTTTTCTTCTAAAGACAGTCTGAAAATCAGATTTTTTCCTTTTTGCAGCAAACAGAAGCAGACCAAATATTTTAATTACTCTTGGGTCGTTTGTGCTCATATAATTTCATACCCACATATCTTCAATATTTATAGCAGACGCTGAAAAGATTTAACATATGTAGTGATTTTCACCAAGTAACTCCACACTCTCCCTGAATACAAAGATGTAATTTGTCACCATTTAAGCAACCCGCTAAAAATCCAGCTAGTAATTCATGTGAACAAGTTTCTCCTCTAAGATTTTAATTAAAACACAAATGCCTTGCACACTTCAGATTGGGATATCCTGTACATGTGTTTTAACTACAGCCTGAGCAGAGGGAAGGGTTTGTAAATAAGGTTTATTCGCATGTCTGAAGAACATCTAAGTAATTAGATGGACACTATAAAATACATATTTTTAAGAAGACTCCAAAATTACAACTCTACTGAGAAGCATGCAAAATAGAAATAAAACATGTAAAGAGTAATAACAATTGTTGAGATCAAAAATAAAGACAAGCTCAGGACTAAAGCAAAATACCATTTACAGGACAGCAAATTCATATGTTTTAAAGGAAAGTTCATGTTTCTTGGGGAATACCATGAGGAGTGTTTCAGAAAAGGATCCATAAAACAGGAAATTTACCGTAAAATTGAAACGGTACCTGACCGGGGATCTAGTGGCTGTTTTACAGGGACTGTGTGTGCTTGCTGGTCCAGTGAATTAAAAAAATTTTAAAAAGTTATGATTATGACACATAAGGGATAGGAAAGGCCCTCAAAATCTGAGTTACTGAAGAAAGAAATATAACACATCCCCATCGCTTTCAGAGCCTTTCATGTTAATGAGAGGTTAAAGCAGTTGCTTTTGGATACTTGCATTTTTGTGTGGCTATATTGACACTACAAACTGGCTACAGAAATTGTCCACCAAAGGCCACGTTTTGCCCTCTCTTGCCCATAAATAACTCCAGCTGAATTCAAGAGGAGTTATGTGCACGCATAGCTGACCCCAAAATCTATTCCTTAAGTTGCTGAAAATCTCCCTGGAATGAAACAAAAGTGATAATAGGAACAGAATATAATAAAATAACTGCACTCTCTGGAGACCCCAAGACCACATCCTTTGTTTCTCTGAAACATTCCTTGGTAACTTTTCAGCTCTGTCTCCTTTTATTGCCCAAACTCTGCAGTATTCCTGTCCTCCTCATCATCATCTTGTTTCTTTATCACCGGTCTGCAATTTGTCAGTAACCTCTGTATCTTAAAAAGCAGACCCCAAAGCTTTCTCCAGGCCCTCTTTGAGAAAGTGAAGATGGATGTGAAGAGGAGGCGTGCTTGACAAACCGATGCTCAGCAACAATTCCTAGAAAAAAAGGACGACTTCTTTTTCATAGCTGCTTCTATTTTCTGTTTTATCAAAACCGATGATTCATAATTTCTGGAAACTGGGGCCAAGTGGGGTGAGAGGAACTATAAATATCCTAAAAATATATATATGCCTTTGCCCTGTCACGGATGTATGCTCAGCATGGCTCAAACTATGGGACTTCTCGGGGATGCCTCACATTTTCCCTGGACAGCAAGGAGGGTGTTAGCTAAGACCTGCCAGGAATATTTGCTTATTTGAAGCTGGACTAAAAGTGCAATTCTTAGCACAAATAAATAATGCCACTCTGCCTTACGCAAGGTATCTGCTGTGCCCTTGATTTTGCAAATTCTTGATTGTATTGAGTAATACTCGGTACATATTAATATTTCTACATACTAAAATCAGACAAAAATCTCTGAATAAATTTTTACTGGACATAAATCATTTTACTCTTTCCTTTAAACACAGGTTAGGTGAATGCACCTTAGGGGAAAAAAAGGAATGGTAAGAACTAGTTATGTACCGGAATCAGTCTGTGTAATCTGGCTGTATTTGTGGCTTCTATTTTTCTGGGAAGGAGATCTCAAATGGTGTCAGTGTATTTCTTCTATTCTCTAGTCCTAAGGGAAAGTTGACCTTATTTTCATTTTCCCACTGTCTCAGCCTTTGGTTTGCTGCAGAATTCCAGGAAGAACTTCCTGCAGGAGAACAATATCTGGCACCCATCGAGCTGACTAAGTGAAGGAGCAGTATACTAAAGGGGAGGTCAGCTTCGAGTAAATAAGGTAAATCACTGTTATCCTGGATACGAGACCTCTGAGGCAGAGCTGCAACACCTTTCAGGAAGCTGGGAAGAGCGTGCCGAAGGCTGCTGCTCTCCTGGAAACAGTAAATGGACAGAGGGTCAATTCTGCCATAAATCCAGTTGCACTTTAGCGCACATTTTTATTCTATTAAAAAAGAAAGCATCAGAAATGTTTCAGCTGAACTTCAGGCTTGAGAGAGAGGGTTTACTTGGCTTAATTTGTTTTAGTTTTTTTTAGAGTTTTCGTTAATATTTTTAGTAAACGTGTGTACTTTTTGGTGCTATATGGGTGGGATCAAAATAACATGAGCAACCAGATTGCCAAGAGGTGTTGGCAAGTCGCCTCAGAGTTTAAGCACTAACATAGATGCACTTCCACAGAATCATAGAAAGATTTGGTTTGGAAGGGACTTTAAGCTCTTCTCTTTGCAGTCCCGTGCCATGGGCAGGGACACCTTCCGCTAGATCAGGTTGCTCAGGGCTTAGTCAACAACACAAGTCTAGGTCAGGGCAGCAAGAGAAAGTCTGTGGTCTCTGACTCTCAGTGAATCCACACTCAGAGTGGTTTTGCCTTGGTTTCTCACGTGCGCTGACTTAGAAAGAAAAACACGATGGCGTTCAGCCCGGAAGATGGGTTTATTCTGCCTAGAATAAAAATTAAAGGTGAAGCAATTTTCCTGCAGCCAGCAGCAAGCTTGAAGCATGTTCCTTATTTACCTGTCCAGGTCTAGCCACAAAGAAAGTAAAGAATGAAACAAGAAATGTAGGAGAAAGTATAAAAGGAAATTAACAGCCTTCTCTAAATTCTACCAGAGCAGTTCTGCAAACTCACAGCAGAAAAAGCACAGAGCACAGTGGTGGGCTCCATTCCCACGTGCCTGGGTCAGGACATCAAACCTGGCTGCAGCAACCCTGTCCCTTAACATCCTCTTCCCCAACTTTGATCCAAACCTCTAACCTAGACCTAAGAAACATTTCCTGGTGAAAGAGATGTACTGGTTCCTTTTCACCAAAGCTTTGTGCCAGGAGCGGCTCAATATGTCCGTAAAGGTATATCTTCAGATAACCTTATCTCTGGAAATCCACGAGCTGCAGTCACAGGAAGGTGGGAAAGCACATCAGAAGGGTGTCTCTCTGGCCACTGGCCACACTCACGTAACCCTGCCAGGTAACTCCACTGGCTCCATGGAAAAGCGTGGACAGCACACATTGTCTCTGTTCGGGGTGGCCATTTCCTATTCGCATTGCTGCTCTGGCAGCTAAACTGTGACCACAGCCCCTGGATACACATGAGCCTACAGTATTCCCTGATCCTTTTGGCTCACTCCTTTATTAAAACTCAGTCCCTATCCAACCCAAGATTGGGTTTTGTGCAACAGAACATTCCTAGTAAACACCCACATCCCATTCAAAACCACTTTCAGCATTGATACTATTCTTGAAGTCTGCGGTTAATCTGGACTCTAATTTCAATGCTTTTGCAGCAGCTGAGAATCCATTGCCTTAAAGTGTAAAACCAGAAAGGATTAAATGAAATTTAAAAAACAGAGCCTCTTCTTTGAGGCAAACAGGCATATAGTTCAAAATATTTCCAAATTCTAGTTGTACTTGTGAAACATAAGCCTAAGCAGATCACAAGCCTGGGTGCTAGTTAACCAGACTAGTGCAAAAGCCTCGGTGCACTTAAATTAGAAGACTTTTAGGGGAGCACATTCCTTTGAGTTGACATTGGCAATCAGATTAAGACACATGGCATCCACAGGGCCATTATCCCAAACTCAGTTTGGGAGGGTACAAGTGATCTGCAGAGAGCAGTTGCCCTTGAGATGAAGGGAGCAGCGAGGCAAAATAGACGGATATGTAACAACCACATGTTTCTTGAGGGAAAAGTAGGCTCTGGCAGAGCCCCAGCAAGGGTACAGCAAGCTGTACCCTGGTATCCTGCTCTGAAAATGCAGCAACCACCTTCTAGAAGAGGATGAAAAGGGGGCTGCTTCCCTGTGTAGAAACTCCTTGCAGTCCACAGTTGTTTCTCCAGTGCAACTTTTACACCAATGTTTTATTATTCTCACCAGGGAGGAGCATGTTTCTGTAAATGCATTAGAAGTGTAAATATATTAATGCAATACTTTCTCCCAATTAAATAATTTATATACTCCCTTTATAACTGAAGCATGAAAGAATATGTGGCTTTCCGCTAATATTTGAAATGGCAGTGGTTCAAGTAGTGCCACACTTTGGGGAGTCGACAAGTTGTAGGTAAAACAGGAGTGTATGATCTGCAGCAGTCATGTTACCCAGGATCCCCGTATTTTGCTGTAGTATTACATGTACCTGTGGCTATATCACACCAGTGAAAAATAAACATCTAAAACACATGCTACATTTTTAGTGCTTTCCCCCTAAATAGGAAATAGTAAAAAGAGAGATATTCCATAGTGCAACATTAAAAATATATTTTTTCCCCTCCAACTTTTGTGAGAACCTGCAGGTCAGACCTCTACAACAGTTCTCCCCAGGCAGGGAAAATCATTTCCTGTCTCTTTTCCCATGAATTTTGTTGCAATTTGCAGGACTTTGTGGGAAATTTGCCACAATTTGTGGGACATTTCAGTCCCCTGTGGGAGTTTGCAGTTCTGCACCGCTGCAGCCTGCAGATTTTGCTGAGTTGTAGATTTTATAGGGTGTGATTTAAACACAGACCTTCATGTGAGGATAGAGAATGGCCTTGTTTAATCCAGATCACTGGGAACAAAGCAACGCTCCACACTCACAAAGGTTTAAAATCAGCTGGACAATTAGGAGTCACATTCATGAGCCATAGGTCAAGAATAATTGAGGAAAAAGAAAAGTGAATCTTCTCCACAAGAAAATTATAGCTCAGAACAGGGAAAAATCTTGAAAGGGAAAAAGCACCAGAACTAAACAAAACAAATAAATTTTAAAAATCACAACAAATGCTATATATATAAAATTGAGAAAACAGTTAATACTTTGACTTCCCTTTTTTTCTGCCTTTCACCAAGAAAAAACAGGTGCTCTCCATCTCCCAGGTAGCTGATGAGCAAATCTTGCAAATTTTTGGCTCCATGTGTTTTCTAAACAGTACAGGAGGAAGAAGAGACCATTTCTGACAGAGCTGACATTCTAAGGAAACCTTAAAAAAAATTTAAAATAATTTTTAAAAAAGGGAAGGATGGGGTAGGGAGAAGTGATGGTATGACAAGAGATAAACCCGAGTAAGTAATACTGAGGACAGGAGGAGTATCAATTCAGCAGGCATTTGTGTGCACAGGCAGCGATCAGTGCAAGTGCTTGGTGAGCAGAAGATAAAGGAAAAGGACAGTGGCTGAACTGAGGAGTGACAGGGAATGACCCTCCAGGAACACTTTTCATTTACCTCTGAACTCCACTACTCCAACAGCTCTTTAGTTAATATTTGCTCAGGTCAAACGCACCAATACCGCCGTGCAGAGACAGGACTTTTTAAATCTGCTTTCTCAAAACCTTAAAAGCATATTTGGCTTCCTGGAATGATGCTGGCACTTCATTTTCAGAAAGCAGAAACTTATCATCCCCCTGGTTCCTCTACTTCCAAGTATCATGAGAAAAGTAGAAATGCCCAGTGTTTTCCTGTACATATCAAGGACTTTGCCAGTCATGAACCACTAGACTTCCCCACCTCCAGTACTGGACTGCAGTGGTTTTGTGACAGACCTACATTCGTTCATGATATGGGGGCAATTTGAACCTAAGAAGCAATCTGGTTATAAACAGATTCCAGTATCCTTTTGTTTCTTCACTTTTGGGCTGATTTCTGCTACAACAAAGTGAGTGACAATAAAAAAAAATAAAGAGACTGTTTCAGCTTGTACACTTTAGAGGAGAGTGCTTTCCTTGGAATAGAGATGGATCTCTGTTTTCCAGGCACCACTGATGGGAAAGCTGAGCCCCTCACCTCTCTTTGGGGGAGTTGATGTGATGAGCACCATAGCTGTTTGCACAGGTGATTCTAACCACTGTCAATGGACCGTGCTGGGATTAAATGGTTTCTACAGATAGGTCACAAATACAGTTCACAGACCTTCACAGCATTTGCTCTACATAAATTATTCAGCTCAAATTCCTCATCGTCCAAATAAGTTTGGAAACATGCAAATTCCTATGACTTTTATTTGATAAGTACCTTGGCAACAATGACTCATTTTGGGGGGAATAGTTTGGAGAAAGGTCCCTCTATCTATCTCTCAAGAAACCATAAAAGGCCCACACTTCCTATTCACTTTTTGAACTTGTTTTTTTTAATTATTATTTTATTTTACTACTGCTTTACAGAGTACTCCTACATTGCATGCTTTTTTCTGCCCATCTACAGCAAAAGGCACTGATCTGGTACTTAACAAGACAGACAGTTAATAATTCATGTGCTCACGTTAAACCAGGTAATGCCATAAAATGGTGGAACCTGCTTTTTAGTTAATTTTTAAATAGTCCTTCTGAATGCTGAGGGGACTGCAAGCACCTCAACAGTATGTAATATTAACACATAGAAAGCTACATTTATATAACATTTATGTGACAAATCAACAAAAGCACAAAAATTCAAGAGGCAAATGCTCCATCCGTAGCTTGTTCGTAGACTTTTTACTACAACACACACACAGAGGAGCCAGACAGAGCTGCAAAACCCATGAGGCACAGCAGACTAAAGCAGGGCACGACTGGCTTATCCTCTGCTCCCTCTGCACTTACACACTTGGGCCAGGCACTTGTGAGACAACAAATTTTGTTCCATTAATTAAAAAATAAAAAACAAACACCAAAACAGGAAAAGCTTAGAAAGTCCCTTTTGGAACACCAGAAACGTGGCTTTTGCTGTTGTGTGGGCAGAAGCTTCTGTCCCTGAGAAGCCCCACTACATCACTATCACTGCACAGAGTGATGGAACAGTCCCTTGTGCACCACAGAGCCTTCAAAATCAAAAATTTCGTAGAATCCTAACACAAAGCTTTCCAGTGGGTGTGGAAAGGACCTTAAAGACCATCCAGTTCCACCCCCTGCTATGGGCAGGGACACCTTCCACTACCCCAGGTTGCTCCAAGCCCCATCCAGCCTTAGACACTTCCAGGGACCCAGGGGCAGCCACAGCTTCTCTGGGCACCCTGTGCCAGGGCCTCACCACTCTTGTCATTAAAAAATGCAACAGACATTGGATATACTTCCTTCAAACCAGATCAGAACACCTCCAATGAAGTTCACGCAATGGTCAGCGTTTCTTGACTTGAGTTTATCATTTTCATATACAAATACAATTTTTCAGACACTGCACCTCCCCTAGGACAGTATGTTTAGTTAATTTAAATACAAAAATGTTTGCCATTTTCTAAGATACATTTGAGATTCTTTTCATGAACTTCCTAAGTACTTTAACCTGTGAATTCAATAGTTTGCCATCTTTTAAGCATGTATTCAACAGCTCCTTAGCCTAGGCTATGATATAAGAGGAATCTTAGAATAACAACACATAACTAACAGCTTTTTATAAAACAGTCACCAAATTCATTTAAGTTCCATGAAAACATAATTTGACATTCTTTGAAGCATCAATTGTTAAATATTAAGCTTACAAGGTGTGAAGGGGTTTAGGGGTTTTGTTGGGACTTTTTTGGAGTTGTTGATGGTTGGTGTTTTGCTTTTTAAAAATTATTTTGTTTGCTTTTAATATCGTGCAGAAAGGATTTGGAGTTTTCCATGGAAATACAATGGCCAGTGGCCTTCGACATTTTCACTTACAAAAAGAACAAAATCAGGGGAAAAAAAATATCACAAGCCAAGTAAAACGTGCAGTCCTCATCTCATAACAATTCAGTTTATGAGGAAGCGCTGATAAGCCAGGTGGAAATGCTGTGTCAGAACTACAACTGCTGCAGCAGATTTCCAGGGATGCCACAATTAACAGAATTACAGGTTTTTCTGCGTGGATATCCTCTCCAGTCACCCGAGTAGAAGGACAGACATGCTGTCCATTACCATTGCACCATTTATCCCCCACACAGGCAAAAGCCTCACTCAGATGGACTTTCCAGGGAAGCTTCAGTGGCTTGACTTCATACATACCATGAGCACAGCCTTGCAAGGATGGAGCTGTGCATGAGAAAATGCACCTTCATCATGCAGAGACTGGGCCAAAATGGCTCCAGTGACTGAATTTCCTCACTTGCCCAACTCCCTTCGCTCAGGGAAGCCAAACCACCACACACGATCCGCAACCGACGCCAACACGAAACAGAGCTCAGCTTGGAAAACAAAACCGATTGTCACAGACCTCTGGAGCCCTCTTAATAACAACTGACAGCTTTCCCCCCAAGTGGAAGAATTGCCATTTTCAAATAATTACTTTCCATTTTTCAAATTCAAAAAAAAGATGCGTATTTCGAAGAGGAAAACCTGCTTTAAGATGCCTGCACCGCTCTACCTATGAGGCACCACCATAATGAACTGCCATTCAAAGGACAGCAAATTTACACAGCCTGCTAATGCATGGTAATACACATAATATAACTCAGCAAAGGGCTGAATGGGATGAAGTGATTTCCTCGGCTTGGGACCGCCCAGATGAGGGTGTTATTATCACACAAATTAGTATGGCTTGAATGTCTCCCTTTAAACGTATCAGGATAACAATAAAGACAGTTCACCCTCATGTGACCTGCTTCTTCCATAACATTTAACACAGTCAAATTAAAAGTGCAAATCTGTTACCACTGCATATAAAAAATAATGTACCTCATATTATTTTAGGACTCTCTTTTTGTTAAAAAAAAAAAAAAAAGTAATGGCCAAGTAACATGTCCTTTCAACTGGAAAAGAGATCGAGTTCTTTGAACAGGTAAATTAATTAGAAAAATGTAAGTTATGTCAATTTTAAATAAAACCCACCTAATTAAGGATTTGTGGTATCCATATATCATCATTCACTTCATGCTGCAACAATTTGTCACTTTTCTGTGTTTATTAAGACTGTAATTTCTCATACACTTTGTAAATGGAATAGGAATATGGGGGAGGAGCTGAGTTCTCACTATTTTTTGACAATATCCATTAAGGATGATTTGCATATTAAAATTCCTTTTATATCCTCCCTATGCAGGATCTAGTTTAAAGTACAAATTATTCACAGCATTACATGCCTGAAGAGTAATTATTCTGCTCCACTGCCCATCATCACTGTACTCACAAGGTGGGGAGAAGTGGGTCAACATCAACAAAAAAAAAAGCCCAAAATTTGTGGCCAGAAATTTTGCGGTTAACAAAAAAATCTTTGTAGCAATTCCTAAAGATCAACAAAAGGACACTGAGCAGAGCCAGGCTCTTAACTTGGGTGAATTCATACTGCTCCAAACAAAAGCTGAGTTAGATTGAATCAAGCAGCTGTGAACGTGGCCCGGGACAGGTAACACGGGACAAAACAGAGTATTGGGTGCGATGGGTTTAACTTGTAAGAGTGACTTTTATCTCTGAGCTACTGCTTGCCGGAGGTGAGGAAGAGAGGACAGTCTGCTGCTCTGTCACACCACGTGGGATTAAAATCTTGGCATTTGGTGCCATTCAAGAAGTCCTAGCGCCTTCAGCCAGAAAGAGACATAAATCCTGTTATGGCAAATTCAGTAATCATTGGAAAAGTACAAGAGGGTCGCTATGACTTACTTCAGTTTTCCTGATATCAGTCAATGCTGTGAATAAAGTTCTTAAATTTGCTGGTTTGAAATGCTGAAATATTGACAGAGCATAAATTACACAGCCTTCTCTTAAACTGTTTGCTTTACCTACCTGTACCATATGACAGAACCGATGTTAAAATACATTTTTATCAGAAATGTTACATGAGAAATCAGCGTTGAATTCACTGCTTTACCCAGCTATGGCTTCCCCACTCATACACATCCACCTTCTCAATTTTCTTACCCCTTAAAAGCAGACAGAGGCTCTAGCACCAAAGCAGATGGACTCTGAGTCTGGGCTTGGCTTTTATCCCCCAAATTAAGCAAAAACCAGAACTGAAGTATACCCCACTCAACACGCTGGCTTGGCTCCAAAATCCGTAGTTTGTCAACCCCAAATCAGCCCTTTTGGGAACAAAAAAAAAAAAAAATCACAGAGGATATTTTAATATAAAGCAAGTTGCTTTGCTGTCCATGTATGGCTTTGTGTTCCTGACTTCATACATCTAGTAAGAGATTTTCCAAGTACAAAGGGCAGTCAAGCCCTCAACACCATTGATCCGCAGCGGAAATAGGCCACCTAACTAAACCTCCTGCTTTTAAATATCCCTCTCCTAAACCTGAAAACGATGACTACTGTTCCCCCTCTCTCATCATAAGCTTCTTATCCCAAAGGAGAAACATCAAAAGAGAAAGACCTTAAAACATTAAACAAACACAAACTCTTCGACTTGCATTTGTAATAAGAAAAAAAGAGAAAATTTAAGACAAAGCCAAGTATGTTGCCAACCCAGGAAAGTAGGATGGTGTTAAGCTCTAGGTCAGGATGTTAATGGTGTTAGAACAAGTCCTAGGGCTAAGGTTAATGATGGTATCTTCCATCATAATCCTAAATGTAAAATACTTGCTATTATTAGAATCTTTTATTCCTAATCCTGTTAAATTTCTACTCTCACAGTGACTTGGAGAGTCAGAGAAGTAGAGCACAGGTCAAACGACTCCTCTGTGTTAGAAATTTTTAATTCAAATGGAGGTTGTTCTTTTCTGTGAGTGTGCAAGTTAATTTTCATTTACTTGACTCTTTTTCCTTCCCCTTTAATCAAAACTAAAATGTTTGCCAAGAATGGGAAGTCAATGGAAAAAGAGAAAAAAGCCCTCAGATTTTACCTCTGTGACTGTAGCTTTATGTGAAAATCAGGGAATATTTGAGAAGCAGGAAAAGGAGGACAATGCCCACTCAATGAGCATTCACCATGCTGAAGTGATGGTGATCACTGACTGTGTTAGCCCCTGACTCAGACCCAGCAACCTCAGGTTTCTAGAGATATCTATTTTATCTTCAGCAAACAAGGTTCCTTCATAGCTCTCACAACAAAAGCATCTTCAGAAATGCTGCCCTCCACTATCCCAGATGAAAAGGGGGCTGTCAGGAAGCACTTGCCTATCTTCATCCCAGCACCAAAGACTCAGCTCTGGTGTAAATATGGCTATAAATGATAAAAAAACACTTTACACAAAGACCTCAGCACCAAACATTAGGGAATGTCTAAACATATTCTTCCAAACTATCAAATCATAGACTTACAGCTTCAAACACTAAGTATAACTTACGTGGTATTTTCACTTGGAAAGAATAAGCTTATGTAAGTTTATGTAATTATCTAAGCTTGTAGGTAATAGTGCAGAGTCTACACTCCTTGATCTCAAAGGAATTGCTGCCCAAATGAGCTGTGGCTGCCCCATCCCTGGAAATGTCCAAGGCCAGGTTGGATGGGATTTGCAGCAACCAAGTCTAGCGGGAGTTGTCCCTGTCTATGACAGGGTGAGTGGAACAAGCAGATCTCTATGGTTCCTTCCGACCCAAACCATGCCAAGATTTTATGATTCTATGAATTCAGCAGCAATTCTACAGAAAAGGTCCTTTTTCTGAATTTCAGACCATTTTATCCTCTTTTCCTAAGCCTCGTAAGACATCCAAGAAGAAATCACCATGACACGCACCAGAATCATCCCAGTGAAACCAGAAGCAGGTAGGTATTTACACCCCCAAACTGGGTGATTACGTGGTTAAAAACCCATTTGCACTTGCTGTGACCCAATTTATGCACACCTGGACAGAACCTGTGTTCTCTGGGTTGTGGGCACAAGTTCTGTGTGGATCTCCCGTGCCAGGTTTGCATCACTTCCAAGCTGTGTCGGGAAGGTGAAGCCACAAGCATCCGTGTGTGAACCTTTGATCTCTTACAAAAAGTCACAGAGGCAAATTGCAGCCCAACTGCAATTGCTCCTGCTACCATTGCAGAGTGTAAAATATTCTGCTAAGAGAGTGCCACACTTGCAACATAATGTATTTTAAAATTATCAAAGATGTTTGACTTTCAGAAAACCGGTTTGGAAAAATATGAAACTGCTTCAGTGATTTTAAAAGTAATATGCTATACATTGGTATAGTCCAGAACTGAGATCAGTTCCAAATTAAAGCACCTATAAAACATCTGTAGTGCTCTGATAATTTTAAATCACTTTACACCGCTGAAGTCCAGATTCCCTATCACTTTCAAGCTGAAACACTTATGATAAATTTGAAGAGCTCTAATAATTTTAAATCATTGTGTATTGCACATGCTCAGAACCTTGATCACTTCCAAATTCAAGGGCATATAAAAATTTGAAGAGCTTCAATTATTTTAAATCACCATGTGCAGTGTATAGAGTGATTTAAAATTGTTGTAGTGCTTCACATTTTTTTAAGCACTTCAGTTTGGAAGCGAGTCAAGAAGCATTCCAGCCTTGCAGCTCAAGACACACTGGACTGGTTTTAAAATGCAGCACTCCTCAGAACTGGAAATTAAATGAAAAAAACCTTTCTTTTTGTGGGGGTTTGTGTGGTTTCTGTTTTGGGGGTTTTTTTGTTTTGTTCTTTTTTTTTTAGGGAGGTGGCACAGGCAAGGCAATTAAAATAATTAGCATGCCCTTTAAGAAGAATAGGGAGAAATATCAGGGGGCTTTGCATCAGAAAAAGAGGCAAGGCATTAAAAAAAAAGTTTGAAAAATTGCTTGAAAGATTGGATTAGGATTTTTCTCGAGTTTTAGCAGGACTGCTATACAGAGCTAAACACTGAAAACTCCCACTTCTCCGTCCTCAAGTCTGACAAAAATTTCCTTTTAACCAATAAATTTTTCACCCCTAGTCCAAGGTTCTCTGCGCTGGACTGCTGCTCTAAGGATTACTGCTCTCCAGATTTTGGGACTTCACTGGAATTTAGTGAGTCTTGCCCCATTTAGCATTCACCTTCAGCCAAGAACAGGTTGATGCTTCATTATAACAGTTCTTGGGAGCACCTAAGATGCCTACCAGCAGGTAGAAATTCTAAACTGGTAGGAACTACGAGTTTGCCAGCTGGTGTAAGCTGGTAGGAAGTCCCTACTAGTATGGAGAAACCTTTAAATGAACTGCCAGTATGGACCAGCTCCTCCAAAGCCCCAGGCCAGCAAAGCACCCATGACACCAATGATGGACCCAGGCCATAAATGCTGAGGCACCCCCAGCCCTGCCACCCTCCCATCCTGAGCCCTTCCCAGCTATTTTTAATCATCCCACTTCTTTCTGGGGGAAAAAAAAAAAAAAAAAAGTGACTTTGTGGAGGGGCAGAGAGAGGTTATTTGTTTAACTTTGTGGCTGTCTCTGTTGCCTGTAGGTCTGCGATGGAGCCGGCCAGGCAGTGCCCGGGAATCGGGGCGTTCTCCATAATTCTGCTTCAGTGGAAACATACTGTCCTGCAGTTAGCGGGGGAAAGGGAAAAAGAGCCTGAAGGCACTGGAATAATTAAGCGAATGCAGTGACAGCTGTGGCAGGTCCTGGGCAGGACTGGCTCCACTGAGCTGAATTAATGGCATCAACAGCCCAGCATCTCCATTAACATTTGATCATTAATTATTACCCTCTGACAGTGAGATCTGAAACCTTCTTATGAGTGGCTTGTTATTAATCTACCTTACCTGCCCTGAAAATCAGGCGGCTCTCCCACCTAAACAGAGCAGCCCTGCTTTGTTTTTACCTCCTTTAAAAAGAAAAGAGCAGTTGCTTTCAGAGTTAGGCTAGAGAATAATACCCACAGAGCTACTTTTAAATTAATTAGGTGCATTCTTAAAGCATCAGCAACATTCCTGGCGTGTTCTTGTGTTGACTTAAACGTAATGGTTACCCCGTATACGCTCCTGGCTGCCTGCACCTCACATCCTCAGAGGGAAGAACCACGAGTGCTGCCTGTCATAACCAAATGAAGGGCTCAAGATGAGGGGTTTGAGTTGTTGCGCTTGTTGGGTTGTGAGGGTTTTTTTTTAAAGCTCTGCACGGCTGAGAACATCAGCTTCCCAAGCAGTACAGCAACCCATTTATCAAACCCAACTCACAGATCTGCTGTCATCAGAAGACCTATTGCAGAAGCTAAGCAAAACCTGCACCTTTGGAGCAAAAAGGCAAATAAGTGTGAAAAAACCCCAAAACCCTAGGCTTTTTTAAAAGTGGAAAACAATAGTGAAGGCCTAATTATAACACTAAATTTGCATTTAGCAACCTTTGTACAACCATTTGTGTCTCTATCTTGCTAAAGGGGAGTTATAGAACATTAGGGGGTTTTTATTTTTATTTTTTTTTAAACTACCATAACTTCCTAGTCCTATGAATACCAGTCAGGAAAAATAGAAATGGGGGAAAAAAGCAAATCTAATTCTGTCCTCGCTGCTGTAAATCAGAAGCGAGCATTTCCCAGCCAGAGAGCACCAGGTTTGCTGCAGCAAGTTCACATGGGGTCCATGGAACTTCCCCCTCTGCCACCCACCCGCCTCACCCCCTCCTTGCACGAGGAGTTGTGAGTGCTGAATAGAGACCAAATCAGATTAGTTGCCTGTTTGACCTTTTCTCAAAGCACAGGGCTGAAGAAGGTGCCCAGGCCGGGTCCCTTGCAGCACAGTGGCTCCTCTGATAAGAGAGGCAAACGGACATGAGCAACGAGGACCTCGTGAGCTACGGGGGGAGGAGGGTGGGGAGAAAGAGGAAGAGTGTACAGGTGGCCTGAAGCCACACAGGCTGCTGCCCTCGTGTGCCTGAGCTGCCTGGCACCGACAACAAGACAAAGGGGCCGTGCTGGAGGTTGGAAAAGGATGGGGTTATCCCCCAGCACACAGAATCCCAGTCCCCAGGGCATCGCCAGGGACCCACCACACCCCACTGCAAGACAAGGGAATAAGTCATCCTGCAAGCATGGTCTCTGTGAGAGCAATTTCATTGGCAAGACAGATTCGGGATAAAAATCATAATAATTAGAATATTCTTGGCATTTCTCCCCATGCCCCCAGTAAAAGAAAAAATAAAAAAAAGATTTAGTGACAAAAGTTTTCTACATGTTAAGACACCATCTCCTCTTGAGAGGCAGAGCTGCTCAGGCTGTTTCAGAGCTAACATAATGGGATATGTATTTTCAAAGGGGGCTGTGTTTCAGACCAGATGGTTTCTGTCTTCTCATAGAGAAACAGAGACTACACAGTCGCAGCAGTGTTCGGCACCGAGGCAGTGGCACCCACGTTTTGGGGACAGACAAAAGGATGATTCGTGAGAATCTCAGTATAACTTAGGAAAAAAATTGTTCCAATCCCTTACTGTCACAGTTTGCTGTGAAACTGAGTATCATATATCATCACCAGTGATCACGCAAGCCTTGCTCTGGTTTCACAAACACACCTATTAAAAGAACAGCGTGACAGTGTGCCCAGATTAGCCAAATAACGGGCAGCAACTCTCCCACAGCCCTGAATTTTCAGGAATTGCCAGTATTTCACTATTCAGCAGCGTCTTTCAATGAAGGGTTTGAAGTATTCCTCAAGAAAACAAACACAGTTGCTCCTTTTTATAGCCTGGAAAAAAAACCTACCTGAAAAATACGGGCTAGGCTTTTCTTTATTGTGGATAGCTGATATTTGCAATTTAATTTTCCAAAATGATAAATTCCTCTCTGCCCTCAGCTTTTGCTGGAAAAGTGACACTCAGAGTTTCAATCTGTTGTGCCTGTACCTCACTGGGGTAATCTGTAATAATAAATATTTTACCTGAGTGTCCCTCAGTTAAGCAGGAGTGCTCTGGAAGTCCGGGAAGTGCAAGTGGATGAGCTGGTTCCAAAGCAAGAAACAGAAACAAGGCAAAAGTCTCACTTACGGCATGCATGAAAAGTCAGTGTTTTTCTACTGACCTTTCGCTTCCAAAGGTGAGGCTGGAATGGATTTCTGCAACCCCACAGGGAGTTTTCACCACTTTCAAACCTTACAGGTATTTGGGAGGTTATTAAAGAAAACACCCACACCACGAAATGAGAGCTCGCACAGAAAACTTGGGATAATTAAAATGCCTGGCCAGTTCTGCCCTCCACCTTTCTAGTAAAGTGTTTTAATGAAGGGAGGACTATTTCACTAATAAAAAACTCCATGCAAAGTTATTCTACATATTTACATAAGGCTAAAAATTTTAATAGTTTTTCCACTGCCAGTAAAGCCCTCTCCTTTCTCCTTGATGTCTTGGTATAGTAAAAATTACAGATTAAGCATTTTCTAATTTGATTTAGTGAACAGATGCATTCTTTGCAGAACAGGTCAAATATCCCGTTCCAAAACTCTCTAACATCATGAAAGCATCACACAGAGCATCTTAAACTGAAATACATTAACGAATGCAAACAAATTTGGAATCAGAAATATGCTTAACTAGCCTGAAATAACCTGATTAGCTGGAGATCCAGTGCTCATTTTCCGCAGACACTGACAACATTCATTTTTATTACTCTCTTCCAGAATAAATTTGTGTCCTAGAGTTACCCGTGCTGATGGGAATATAGCGTGTGAGGGAGACACCTTGGTTAAAGCAGTGGACATCAAGCTGCAACAAAACAAAGAGTGCTTAACATCCCCCACCACACCCTGTGGACAAACGAGGTGAAATAAAGCACAAACAACCCCTACACCACCTAGAATTTGGGAACAAGACAAATTGGGGAACATGGTTCTAAAGGGCATGACCAATCAGATGAACTCTATAAAGAGCTTCTCCAGGAAATCAGTTTCTGCAACTTTCATCAGACCAGAGTTCAGATGATGTGCAAAACTCCAGGCACACGTGGCCAAGTTCTCACAAATATTCCATAGATTATCTATCACCCCAGCAAATCCTTCCTTTTCAGCTGTTCTTGATCCATAAGGCTGCAGTATAATTAATGCTACATATGAACTTGATACACTCAATTGCTACGAATACCAGAGATTTACCAAAGCAATCAGAATATTATTTGCATTGTGTTTTTTCTACTGGCTTTGCAGAGAGCTGCCCCGTGTTGCTTTGGATTGGTATTAAAACAAAAGGATCAAGTTAACCTCTAATTGCACTGAAGTTAGAGATCTGAAATTCATGCAGAGAAAAAACCCTGATGAACAGCTTGAACCCAGTTCAAATATTTGGTGCATTTAGAGTGAAATGGGTATTTCCTCAAAGTAAGCAAGTTGAATAATTAGTAAGTCCCTAACCGAGCCAACAACTTCCCATTTCTTTCTCCAAAACACCATACTTCCCAAATAGTTTGAAGAGCAACAATATGCAACGCACAATTTTAAAATCTTAATTGTAAGCAAAGTCAGGGAAAAAGAAAAAAAACCCTGAAAAATAAATAGATATCTTCACATGAGTTCTCCAGTATGGAGAGCCTTCAAACACATTCCTGTTTCTAAAGAGCAACTGAATGCATTAAAGAAAAAAAAAAATTTGTTAATCACGTTAAGGATTTGGCAAAAACCCAGAGAGATGGAAAGTAGGTCTCCAGTTTCCATGTGCTATTGGATAAATATAGCAGGGTTTTACATAGGCCACATGTAACAGAAAACATCCCACTCCCTCTGGATCACCTGTGGGAGCAAGTAGGCTGCACCTGAGGGTCAGGTCCTGCTCTGATCTCAGAACAAGGATGAAATTCCAGGATCAGCAAAATTTGGATCAGTTATGAGAGGATGTCAGATCCTAGACTCACTTGTGTCTTTTTTTTTCCATGCCTGCTCTTTAAGCTACAATTTTTGGAGCTATAGCTGCAAAATCATCATGATGTTCATTAACAAGCGTGTGTTTTATTTAAGAGGCCCAGATAATGGTTCTTTAGGATCGCCTCACATCTCATGCTGTGAGAACATGCCAGCCAGCCAGCCACAAGCCAAGCCTTAAGCCAAGCCTTAGTCAAAAAAGAAAAACTTGGTCCTTAATAATAAATTATCAAGAACATGTTTTTCATATAATGTGTATTGTGCCAGCCAACAGCCCTCTTGTCACTTCGATGCCAATCAAATGAAATACAGATTAAACAAATTAAATTTCCTCTGCCATTGAAAGCAAACCAGAACAATGGGTTCTAAGCACTGTGTGGTGTCATGGGAGGAGAGCAGGGCACTGGGTAACAGATAGACTTGGATTTGCATTAACCCATCGCAGGGCACTCTGTTGGCTTAGTGACATTTCTTCTCTGCTCCACGTGGCACCAAGGCCCTGTAGGACCACTCTAGGAACAGACCTTTGAGGACACAGAGCAGATGAAATTTTGCCTTCAGCCTCATCGGGAGAGCCAGCATTCCCCAAAAATTGCAGGATGTTATCTACTTTCCTATAAACACTTAATCGCTTACGATTGTGCATTAGGACAGTAAAAATGATACCAGAAGTTGCTATGGCCTAGCAAACTTCATCACTCCTGCAGAAACCAAGACCATGTTGTTTGGCTTTAGCTGGTAGAGCTTCACTGGTAAGAAAACTCATGGACCAAGTATTTCCCAGTCTCTAGGCTGCTGCACACTGTCCAGGTTCATTCACTGACTTGACTTGGATTTGACCCACAGCCCACCATCAGTGGAGCCTCCTGAGTTAATAAGAATGGCTGTAGAACATCAGAAACCACATTCCCAGCAGCTGCATCCCCAAAACCTGTTGCTGTTTGCAGCCCTTAACCACCTACGCTCACTACAGCCCATGTGCTAAGCCTCCAAGTGTTGTCACATTACTTAATTTTTCTTGACAAAGAGGCTTCCAGAAATGGGCCAAATCCATCTGTGCACTGTCAGTGCAAGTGCAATTACAGCAAGAACCTGTCCTCCTTCCTCTTAACGATCTGATCCACAGAACTATAGAGGCTTTCAAGATCCACTTTTTAACCATCTAATTTTCCACGGCTTTCCTTAGTGAGATGCTGGAAGCTGGCAAACAGCAGGTAGTAACTCCAGAAAAACACATCTCGAGGGGGCCTGAAAGCTGTATTTCTCTTGGATTACACACCAGACAGTAAAACTGCATCCTGCATCTCAAGCCACCCAAAGTGACCAGTTATCAGATCAATGGGCAGCGATCTTGCACAACTGCGCTTGCAACTCACGTGTCGCTGCACAGAAATTCCTGACTTTCGACTTCTTCAAGCTTTCCCTTCATTTATTATTTAATAAATTGCCTATAGGAGCTCTAATTGTAAACATTTGTTAAAGATATCAAACCTAGAAATGCACTAGAATGTTTCCCACCTCAAGCTTTAATGAGTTTACAATACCTTCAGCCCATATGCTTCAAAAACGTTATCCTCAATTATGTAACAGGAGGTGCTCTGCTGATATCTGTTAACAGCAAGAACAGCTGTGGTTTTCTGCTTTTTTGCTCTGCTCAGGAGAAGCAGCAAGTTCAGCTTCCTTTTTTTTTTTAATTTGGTTGCAAAACCTCCGAGCCGAACAGGTGTGTGCAATCACGAACCACAGCGATGAGCCCAAACTGCTGCTTTTCTAAAAATTCCACCAGTCGGTGACACACGCTGGTCAAGGTTGCACAACCTTGTTTTCCACAGGCTGTTTCTGATGATTCATTGCCCTCACGGAGGTGAGTTTCAATTATCGTTAATACATCTTTTTTTTTTTTGGTACTGTACTAAGAACTTCCTCATTTTCATCTCTTCTCTTCCTCCCCTCAGCTCTCCTAATTTAAGCGAGTTTCCTTGTTAATCAAGAAACTTACCTTGAACATTAAAGAAAAAAAGTCTCCCTATGTGTGCCCAGAGCAGACTGTAACAGCAGAAAATTCCCTGTATGATTTTATCCTCATTGGTCTCCGTGAAAATGCTCTTCATTCCTTCACCTCTCACTAACAATTGGCAGCAGCCAAATACTTTGTGATGTTGTGGGATTGTTCTGCAGGGGACACTTGTCCAGAGCTACAAAACTAATTCCACATACAGGTGAGGTTATACTTCCACTGGAATCAAAAGAAAGAACATGACATGAACTTGACTGCCTCATGTTCCTGCAATTCCCCATTCCCTAATTTTCTTGTCGTTTGAGGTCTTCTCACTTCATCTTAACAAAGGAAGAGTTGTGAAAACAAACAAACAAAACAAAACACACCAGGAAAAGCTTAAACTTAAGGAGCCAAATTTCTTATGACTGTTTTTGTCAATGTAACCTCCATTTCCTTTCCCTAGGTCTCCATCCCCACCTAAGTGTGAGCACACCACTGTAAATAAGAGGAAATGTGTGGAAAAAAAACTGGGTCTTCAGGAGGTCAGACTACACCAAGAGCTGCAATTGTGAAAGCTGACATCAGACAGATCTCACTTTTATGTCTTCACAAATTCTGCCTGCAAATACATCAGACACTTTGTTTTATAAAAGGTAATAACAGCTGCTTCCCAGCGGAGAGACAGGAGCTGGTGCCTCAAGTGCTACTGTCTCTGCTCAGCATGCCCTGAGCACCCTGTGTGGGTTCCTACAAACATTCAAACAAGGCATCATTTGGGGCAGAAATAGGTTTTCCTTCTTTACGGACGCTGGGCTTTCACAAGGTTTTCCAAACCTACATGTTTACAGGCACGTCCTTCCCCGTGGAGCGGCCACACCAGAGAGGGAAGGGCTTCAGAAGGAAGGGGTTGAACCTCCCTCCACTCCTCCATCTGCTTTTCCCTTAACTCTAGTCATGGTTTACGAGAAGTCCAGCCCGAGCAGCACGACGGAGGGAGGCAGGGGAAGCTCTGCTTGGTGCTGCCTGCTGAGCTTGAGCAATTCTGGAGTTCTCAGAAGCACTTACAGTTTATCAACACACACTTCGTATCTAAGGAGTTTAAGGTCTATCCACAGGTTAGATGGCGGCAGGATGTAGAACCTAAGTCCAAGTTTTGGATTTCAATGGGTAAATCCCAGATGGACACTTAAGAGCAAGTGTTCTTCTACAGCCAAAACCTACGAAATCTCAGAAATCCCACCTGGAATGTACCTGTATTTTTAGACATCTGGTTATCCTCAAGGGCCTAAGCATGTTCCTTGCTGGAAGTCCTCAGAAAGATGATGCTGAAAGGATCTGGGATGCCCTGTCTTGGGGTCTGACACCTTAGCAGGGAACACATTTCCCACAACTCTCCCAACACAGCACAGAGAGCTCTGCATATCTTCTCTTCCAAACCCCTCTGGACATCCTGCAAGTCACATGTGCTGACCCTCTGCAAAAAAATGTTGTTACAAAGCAGCCACACCAAAATACAAGACCATGAGGTCTGTTTCAAGGGAAGTTGGATGGCAGCATCCAGGACACTTAGAAAGAAGGAACAGAAACTTTTTTTTCTCTGAACTTTTCCTTTGGAGCCTCATGACTTCAGATTTTGCAAGGGCATAGGGAAAGATATGTGCACATTGAGAACCTGTGATTCACCAGGCTGCAGTCTGTAAATTTAACTCCTGAATCACAGGATCCATAACTGTGGAATGATTATCTACCAACTTAGAGTCAAACAGCCAAAGAGAAAATATATGTCTATAGAAAACAGCCATCAAGGTGTGTCAGACTCATCCTTCCTACAAAGAGGGGCATAAAATTACTGATTCATCACGTAAATTCTGAAATTCAACACTGGCCATTACAACTTCCTACTTAACAGCAGAGACAAAAGTAAATCTCCTTGATAAAAATGATGGTCCAAACATTGCTCATCTGTGGAAGACACTGCAGCTAGACACCAGGTCCATATTTAAAAGCTTTCATGCACTGACCTGATTCTTAATGGATGTTTTAATAGCTGGCAGTCTATGTCCTTGCTTATAAAATAAAATAAAACAATAGTCACCATCATCTTTACTTCAGAAGTTAATAGAAGCTTTCTTAGATGCATACTGCATTCGTGGAATGCTTACAACAGGACCACAGAATGGTTTGGGTGGAAGGGACCTTAAAGTTTATCCAATTCCACTCCTTGTCATGGGCAAGGACACCTTCCACTAGACCAGATTGCTCCAAGCCCTGGCCAACCCGGCCTTGAACACTTCTAGGGATGGAGAATCAACAGCTTCTCCAGGGTCTCATCACCCTCCCACGGAAGAATTTCTTACTGGGATCATGTATTGGCTTTGCATGGCCTGGGTTGCGGCAGCAGGTGTAGCTTTACCAGCACAATTTATTACAGGAGACCTTAAGAACATCAGTCAGCACCTGCAGTGCTGCTCACATCACCCACCATCCCTTTCCCCTCACACAAAACTGTGCATTTTAAAAGGATGTATCAGACAAAACATAACTCACAGCATTTTACTGACGCGGACACACGAGCAGTAAAATACACATTGGAGAAAGGTGACACGTGTGATGTAGACAGATTATCTTAAATATCAGGTGTAAAATTACTTCTTCAGCAGTCATACAATGACTTAAAGTCTGGTCACCTCGTTTAAGTATCCTAAATCCCACTCTACTGTCACCAGAGCAGCTGGCATGATCCACCATTTGCTCAGGAATTTAAAAAAATTAATAATAATAAATTGCCTATAATAACCTTAATAACAATGGTTTTCTTACTCACATCTACTTCCCAAAAAGGCAGAGACAAAAAAAGACAGGAAGAAATGGAAAAAAACTCCTCCACAGGGTCAGAAGGCAAGGGCTTCAATTCATTAGAGAAGACAGCTTCCTTCACTTTGTATCACCTTAAGGCTAAAATTCAGGATGTACCTTTTCACATTCCCACCAGGGCAAGCTTTATTGCTGCTTCTCCTCAGAAGGATACAAACACTATTGATTTTTAGCTCTCTTTTTTTACTTCGTGTCAGTACCATCACATACATGGCTATATAATATCATAATTGCCCCAATGCGTTGAGATTTTGAACTGCTGTGGAAAATGCAAGGAGACAACAAGGAAGTTTGGCAGTCAAATAAATCAGGGTTGTTTGGGGAGGTGAGCTGCCAAGACAAGGCTTATTTTTTGGAAAGAAACGGGAGAAAGGGACCTCAAACAATTTAGGGGTGTCCAAATCATAGCAGAAGCACCAGGTTAGCAACAGTCACACCCAGGCAGGTTGGGTAATTTCTTGTTGCATTTTATTAATTATGTGGCACGGGGTAGAAGAGTGAAAAACAGATTTCTAGAAGGGAAGGGAGAAAAAAGAATTATTAGGATTCTTTTCTGAGAATTAAAGCAGAAGAGTTTTTTCCCCCTCCTCTTTAGTGATTCTGCTGGAATAGCCAGTGTCAGTAAGGTATATTTGCACACAATTTTTTCATAGAGAAAAAGAGTACTTTGAGTCAATTTGGCTACATCTGTAGTGATGTGTAAGTGTTTGTACTACTGGTTAAATTCTTTGATTACTTCTCATTAGGGATCAGGGAGCAGTGATTTGGTATTTCAAACACTTCAACTTCAGCCCAAAATCAGATTTATGTCAGTCCAATGTAGGGTTTGTAATTTAATTTAAGGCCATGGCTACAACTCACAGAAGTGGAGGTGTGATCAGATTGCATATTGGACACTGAATTGTGGAAATGAAGCTCACAGCTTAAATTCAGCTCGGCTCGAGGAGAGAAAGGATGTTACTGTATTTACTCACTTCATCTTTTGGTGGAGAAATAGAGTCTATATGCATTTAGGACTTCAGATTCTGGTAGCTACATATTTTCCTGAAATATTTTTAAATACATTTTACTACATTTCATCTGGTTCTAAAGTGGATGTGTCATAATAGAGGTCATCAGCTTCTGTCTGAAGCCTGCTGCATCGTGCAACTTTAGTTACGACGCTGAGCATTAGCTCAGTAATAAACCCTCCCATCTGAGATGGGGATTCAGATAAGACCCTCATTTGACTTTATGTTTTCACCCAGTCTTTAAACTCCATCCTGTCAGAGGAGAATCTGGATTTTTTGCTAATAAAACACTCAGAAAATAGCACGTTTCAAGTGAAACAAAAAAAAAATTGGTGGCAAATATAAAAAAATTGAACTATGCCCTCATGCACTACAGGAGAAATGGGACAGTGCAAGCTCCTAGTCCTAAAAATGCTCTTTTCCACCTGCTTATCAGTAATCAGCAGTAATTACACAGCTAAAAACCATCCTGAACTGCAGCTCCTCCTGCCATGGAAAAAGTGATTCTTCTCTAAATGACACAGAAAAAGACATTTTATAGCACATATATATATGCATGCATATATATATATATATGTGTGTGTGTGTGTATTTAAAATCATCAATTTTCATTTAGTAATGTGTCAGAAGTGTTAAAAAATTCTGCTAAAGATTTAAGTGTCAAGGAAAAAAAAATTGCCCAAAATACCACTAAGTATATAAAATAAAATGTAAAAAGTGAAAATTTATTTCAACATTTCCATAAAATTTGAAGTCTTCCCTTAAAAAGATGATTATGCAGGCATTAAATGCCAGGTAAGCAGAGCATCCACAAGCCAGAGCTGGATGTTGGGGAGCAAACAGCTCCTGAAAAACCCCCATGGTGTACAAGGCAGCAGAAATTTTTACCCCAAGTAATTCTGGATTTGGCTGTTAAAGCCTGTATCAAGGTCTTGTTTCCAAGCTCATCTTAATAAACAGCAAACCCCATCTCTGGCAAGAACACAACATGGTTTAGACCTCAGTGGCCCCCAGAATTACGGAGGCAAACTCCAAATTCTTTGTTTCATGGAGTTATCCTCAGTGGTGGGTCTCCTACAGCCTCCTCAGAGAATCACTAAGGTTGGAAAAGACCTCCAAAATAGAGTCCAGCCAACATCCCAGCGCTCAGTAGCTGGAATACCTCTTGCTCTTCTTTTAGGGCACCTCACCTGCTGCAATATTCACTGCCCCACTGCTGGCAGCAAAGCAAAGTAAATCCATCAGCATTATAAAGCTCACGGGCTGCTACTCCCACTTAACAAGTTATATTTAGCTCAGGCTCAACACTCCTGGTTTTGATACAGTCTCTTTACTCCAGATTCAAAGGTAATGGGTTCTTCTATTAAAATTTTATCAGACATCTATAAATGTAGCAGTTGCTTTAGACTGCATCACACAAAGGGAAGAAAGAGGGAGAGACTGATAAAGCTTAAAGATTTTATTATTAATACAGGGAGAATTTCCTTTGTTTGTCGTGACGTGTTTTATTGGCGTGCTCACCGCGGTTCAATTTAGATTAAAAAGCAGGAAGACTGTTGTTTCCCAAACAAAAAGTACCATAAATAAGCACAAGCAGAGAAATTCCTGTACTTACATCCCAGAGAGATACACCAAGCTACCTACACAGAGCCAGGCTAACAGGCAGACCTGCAGGTTCAGCGGGACCCGGCCCGCGTTTCACTGCCCTTGACAAACACAACCGCGGTTCCGCCGAGTTTTGATCGGCTGCAGTGCCGGCGCTGCGCTGTGCCAGGTTACACCGGGTCACGTCTCGTCTGTGATGTGACACAACGTGACACGACTCAATGTGATGCTCTGCACAGAGCGGGCAGGTGCCCACAGGAAGCATACACTCCATGACTACGAGCGAGTTGTTCGGCACAGCAGGTACAGCGCTCCGAGCCGCTCTGCGCGGCCATTGATGTAGATAATTAGTATACAAAACAACGCTCTGCAATATGCTCATTCCAACTCGGTTGTTTCCTATAAAACATACCCCTAAAAAATATTTTATGGGGGCTGTCGGTTGAGATGACTCCGTGTTTGGGTGTTATGATATTATAAAGAGTGAAATCACCTGCCTCAATAAACCACAACTGCATCTTAATTTGGGAGACAATGTTCAAGTATTGGTATATGAAGGGACATCAGCTAGGTAGAATTTGCATTTTATTTTGGTGAATAAACCTTTCTGTGATGTTGTCACAGGCTGAGCACAACGTTTATAGCCAAAATAGCACTCTCTTCATCCCTGAGAAGGCCTCCAGCCCAGCAAGTGCTGATGGTTACCTCTTCACCGTAAATGGGAAGCGGCTACATTACAATTCAGTACCAAGCAATAAAAGAAAAGCTTGCCATGAAAGAGCAAACTCACTTTGCATGCTTTTGCAAACTGACATATTATGACTTATCATAGGAACATCAACATTACTGTTTCTGATTGTTAATTGGCAAAAAAACTCTACAGCACATTTCAACAGTTGTGTCGTTTGATTTAGTTTGTAATTACCATAAAGAGCCTCGTGGATTAACATAACTCATGGTTCTTCGATGAAGGTCTGCTAATCTCCTTTTTCATAATCTATGCATTGAAAAGCATCCTGTCTTCCCAATCCAGGCAGTTTCAAGTCAAAAAAAATACCAGGAAAACCTGCCCATGTCTCAGTTTGGAGGCAGTTACTAATAAGTTTGTTTTTAATCAATTAATTTTACTTTTTCGAAAGTGCCAACAAAAAGAACAGTTCAGAAAGCCAGTCGGCAATAGATATTCTTAGGTATTATATGAACAGCAATTTTAAAGAGACACCAAAAAAATCTCTCCCGGACACACTACCACAGTTACCATGAGGTGATTTTCTTATGTAGCTCTCCAAGGAAAACACACAGAAGAAACCGAGAGTGCTCACTGACCCCCAAATCTTGTTTCCCCTCTGCAAACAAAGGACTAAGGGTAATGCACTGGTCTGTGAAGGCTGCAGAAGGCCCCTCTCTCCTCCACCCATGCACCAGATTCCTGCTGCTTCTGTAGATGTGGTGCTGTGGGGTTTGGTGTGTAACTGGAGGAACGCTCCCGAGCACGGAGTGAGCGAGGTGTGACAGTGGTGTGAACCCGAGAAGGTCACACACACACACACACCATCGAGCACATTGTCCCTGTGCCTGCCCAGTGGTTGGAACCTGAGGATTTTCAAGGTCTCCTCCAAACCATTCTGTGATTGTCAGCAAGCTACAGGTGCACGTAAGAAAAGGCAGGAGAAGCAGATGCGTGGCTGCAAGGGGAAAGGGCAATAACAGCCCCAGTCAGAAAGCATTCAGTCCAAGGTGCCCTTGTTTTATATTTAGGTATTCCTTGCCTATAGTTTTAAAAGCATGTGTGCAAAATGAGCAGCTTTATTTTGCCCTTACAGGAGAGATGTTCCCAGCCAACCGAAGGGGGATGATGTACTGTAGACTGACAAGGGCTGCTAGGCTCGATCACCGCAAGTGTTTCAAACTGTGGGAGAGCTAAACACAGAGTGAGAACGTTTTATTTTTAAAAAGCCTGGCAAGCCATGCTCCCCATATAGCTCACTTCCTCCCAGAAACTTTCCCTAAAATATTTTTGTTTGATATTTTGATCCAAGTCCTTGTCGGATCCAAATCCGAGGCTCCTGACATCTGCTCCCATCTTTTCTGGAGAAGCTGGAGCCTTCAAAAGCAGGTAACTGCTGCCTCTGCACCCTGACTGCAAACACGCTCGGAGTAGTGACAATGGTCTGTTCTCAGCTGTCAGCATTTACCAGCTACTACCCACTTCTCCAAGCTCCAGCCCTGCCATATGCTCAGTGCAGAGTAGCCCCTGATGATGTGTTGTAACGAGGATGATCCTGTTTAAAGGTTTGTGCATAATGCAAAAATAAATATCGGCGTTATTGGCAGCGGCAGCAACACATAATCGTTTGCCTGAAAACTCCTCTTACTAATAGACACGGATTTCAGTCGCTTTTTGTCTAGCCAATTTTAACTGTTTGAGCTGGCAGTGCTATGCCAGGTATCTGTTTGAGAGACAGATGCTTTGGAGACACTTCATCTCCAAAAAGTTGAGGCATTTCTTTGATGAGGGCTGGGGAGAGGAAATGCATTGCCTTGCCCAGAATAACAGCAAGGCTCATCCTTGCCAAAGATCCTACCACTATTCCAAGTAGGAACTTGGGATTCAGCAGAAACAGGGGTAGTTCTTGTCTAGGATCACCCATTTGCCTTTGGCCAGGTTGTTCTTATTTACATCTCAGGTTTGTGATAGATTTTAATTTTTTTTTTTTAAAACTCCTCAAAGTTGAAATTTATTTTCTCACAAGCCAAACCTATCCCTTCTCAGAGTTTTCTAAAGCCATTTTCACAGCATGGGAGAGTTTTGTGCTGAGCTTAGGGCTACAGGAGAAAGGATTTATCACCTGCAAATCCTGCTCCTGGATTTAGGGCTGGGTACCCAGAGCAAACACAAATTTAAACTGCCAGTGCTTTTCAGACAGAAATTAAATAAAAGCAGGGTTAAGGGGAAATCTGGATAAAAAGAAACTCCGAGTCTGCTAAAACAGGATAAAGGTAGAAGAAAATCTGATCAAGATGAGGTGAAATGCTGGGTACCAGACAGGATGGAGAAGGCTCTGGGTAAAGTAGAAACAGGAGTACCCCCAACATAGATGCAACAGCAATCAGGCTACAGGTAAAAAACACCCTGCAAGGGAAGTGGGATAATGCTTTGGTTTTAAACTCAGTTTGTTCACAGAAAAGCCCACATGAAAAAGCTCAGAGTGTCGATGTTTGGCTTCTCAAACCACAGACTTTTTGTTTCTCCATCCTCACAGAAACATCTGTGTGGCTGCAACCCCTGCCTCGCTCACATCACACTCCCAAACATTCACCCCGGTGAGCGCGGCGAGGGACGTGATCAAACCCTGCCATAACGTACACAAGGAGAAGGCCACTACATGTGTATACATTTCAGGTCACACAGGCATTTCTCTGACTTTTGAGTCCCAGGCACTGCCAGATATGTGCAAACATAGGATGCACAACACCCAGCAGCCTCCCCCCGGGGTGGGGTGCATTTGCGAGCAGCATCCTACACCGAGGCGAAGTCTCAATGGAGCCTGAGGGAGCTGCAGGGTGCTCAGCACTTTTGAAAAGCAGAACACTTATATTTAGACTCTTAAATGAACTTCGCAGCCTAAATTTAGGCTCCTATTTCTGACACCAAATAAAAAAAGAAAAAAAAAATTAAAAAAATAAAAAAAAAAATCCATATGAGCCTCCAAATTTAGAGCTGGGTACCTCGACATAGTCATGTCGGAGTGAAATGTAAACCTTGCACTTCGGCCCACATTCCTATCAAGTTGATTTCCAAAAGGGGAAGCGATCAAGCACGCAATATTTTAACAGGAAAATAATAATCCAGACTTGCTCGTGCGAATTCCTTACATCCTGCTTTATTGCTAGCTGCGAGTCAATTGATTTGGATCTCACTTGCAGCCTCTTACACAACTGCAACTCCATCAGCTCTAACGAAAGCAAGACTTTTGCAAAATTTCCATCTCAACTTCAGCTGCTAAATCATATTTCCAAAGGCAGCAGTGGCATATAAAAAAGTTTTAGTCCCAGCAAACTCAGCGAGGCTAAGGCCCCTAAATCCACGCTGAAGTATTACACACCTTTCAATTTTGACTCGTATAAAATATCACTGTGCAAATATTTTCCATTTGCAGGAATCACCTGCTCCTGACAGCTTCTCAGGGAATTTTTCTTTGCGTGTAATACAATCTAAACATATGTGTTGCATTAAGTTGGGTTATATCAGGTCATGCCACCTGACACAGTATATCCCAACATAATCTAATGCCATGTAAATCATTCATTACAACAAACCTAAGGAGAAAAAAAAAAAAGAAGAAAAAAGCCAACTTTTCTCCCACCTCACAGGCAGCTGCAGCAGATAAAAGTGTCTATATTTTCGCAAAGGGCCAGGTGAGCATCTGTGTTTTGATGTTATTTCAAGGCATTTCACTACATCTCCATTTCCATGGTGGCCACAGCTACAGTCCCCAGCTTGCTGATAACAACTGGTGAAAGGAAGGGAAGGTTTAGGACTTAGTTTTAGAGAATATTTTCATAGCTAATATATGCTACGACAAAAGTAAAAATGTCAGAAATATTATAGCAGAGCCATAAAATTCAACACAGGTCCAAAGCTCAGTGAAAACCAACAGAGGAACAGGTGGGAGAGCAGGCGAAGGGGATCAGCTGTCCCAGGAGCTGAACACAAGCCACGGTGCAAATCCATTCCCATAGAGGCCAGATTTCAGGTTCTCCCACCTCAGCTTAAGCCACAGAAACTAGTAACTCTGCATCACTTCATCAGCTTTACCTAACTGGGGGTGATCAGCCTCTTCTACCCACTGCTGCTCCCCACATAAAACTGGGGAGGCAGGAGGAGAGAGAACCGTAGTGCAGGTTATCCCCCGCAGGAGACCCACTCCCCTCACTGGGAAGTGGCACAGGGAGGTTTCTATATCCCATTCACTCTGCACAACATTTCATCTCCATGCAGCCCTTAGAGCTGGAAAAATTATTCTTGGGGTTTTAAAGCAGGCATTGAAAATCAGCAGTTCTTCCATAAATATTAAACTATCACACTCATTATGACAAAGGCATCTGCTGAAGGCGATTATTTGTCTGAACAGCCCACACAGCGTAGGTAGAACATGGGTTATGTTAAGAGCCTGTTGTAGGATGCAGGCTTGTATCATTTTATAAAGTAGGAATTTTACATCCAAAGGGTAAAGCTTAATATCATGAATTATAACCGTAGTAAGTTACTGCTGATTTTTTTTTTAATTTTGCAATTTTTTATTTTTAAAGTTGTCTACTTATCTGCTAGAACTGCACTGAATTGGATTTAATTGCCAACAGATTTTTACTTATAGCACTAGGAGTGTCTTGTGAGTAGCTACAAAAGGATTCTTAGAGGAGCAGGAAAATAACATCCCTTTACACTGAAACAAACAATTACTGCTGATGCAAAAATACAGTGAGTCTCACAGGCAAGCATGAACTTTGCTTACGATTGAGATAATTTCAGCTGAACTGGCTTTAAACTCAAATTCATGCTAATGAAGAGACTGCAAACACACCTTGAGCCCTAATTCAATAATGAGATCAACAATTACACTTAAAGGTTACTTAGCAGTGCAGCAGTGTGAGCAAAACCCTTTTGATCACCTATATTGTGCTGTTCATTATTTTCTTTGATGATTAATAACACTGAAAAGCACTTGGTAAAAGAATAAAATGAAGTACAATATTTATACCTTATTACAAAGTGCATTAGCAAATCAGAGCCCTCAGAGCACCTACATTAAAAAGAAAACATCATCAATATTTGATGTTTGTCTTCTTTAACATCTAGCTGTGGCTTTAACAACAACAAAACTTTCAACCTTGGATCCACTGCAGTCCCCAAAAATGCCATCTTTTACCCAGCAGACCCACGTGCTGGCCATTTTCTTACACTTCTTTGTTTCCATCTCTGTGTGGCCCTTAGAAAATAGAAATCAGCATTTGTGAACATGTGATTTCAAGAGGTGAGTGGCAAGAGACATTTCAGCGAGCAAGAGGAAGGCAGTTATTTGACTTGGTGATTTCAACACTGTTCTGCTTCGGGAGGGAAAATGGCACGAAGACATCGTGCTAGGCAACAGATCATGTAAACATTTCCTATGACAGTCTTTCATCATCTATAGGAACATTTACACTGCCAGATCTTGTCTTCTTTAAAAATGTCAGCTCGGTAAGTTTGATGCACATGTGCTCCTTCTGTAAGTGTCTGCTCAGGCAGACAGTTTACTAATTTGTGGCTCAGTAAGCCTTCCACTGCACCGAGCACCTTGAGGTTAGCACATCTCTAATCATTATTTGATAACAGAAATCTGTAAGCATCACATCCCTGGTAACAAGAACATTGTATCTTAGCAACCAGCCTTGATATTCAAACAATTTCATTAAAGCGTAGCACCTCTTAGCAGGTGGGTGAGTGCGGGTGTTGATAAACATTTATAACATGATCAACCATTGTGTTTGCCAACACTATAATCATCATGACAAATTTATGAATTTGTTTACAAGCTCTTAGGTACCAACCTAAGTAGGTAAACCACCTCATAGCATGCTTCTGTGCCTATAGATAGAGGCGCATCCCAAGATTTGATGCTTCTTTAAATTGAACATATTGGGGAAAAGGTTAGCAGATGAACATCACATGTCACCGTAAAAATCACCATTTAAATTAAACCACAAAGGATGTGTTAGAGCGAGGGCAAGGATTATATTTCACTCCCAACAGAGCAAGGAAATTTAAAGTTGAAACTGTCTGTAATCTATTCCCAGGTCCCCAGCAGGGTACGAAGGTGGACAAGGTGCTCCCGCCCCACACGGAAGAGCCTGGGGGTCACCCCCAAAACACACAGGCAGCGGTGGCTTCCTAACCTCAGCCAGAGCTTGGCAGCCCTGCCAAAGGGAGATATATCAGGATAACCCACCTGCCTCTCAAGAGAAAGGGGCAAAGCTCAAATTGTTTCAGTCCATCAAACACAGCACACCTATACCCAAGAAGGACGGCAGGATTTGCTTTGAACAAAGCAAACTCGCCGCCTTATGTGGGAAATGCAGCTCGGACATCCTCAGCCATGCTCAGCAAAAAGGGCTCACAAACACATCTCCTGAAGTGGAAGCACTGCAGGCCAGATTGGCTAAATTTTGCTTATAGAAACACAGGAAATCTCGCTCAGTCCTGGGTTAGAGCCCTGTCCCTTGCTATCCCAGGAAAGCTCATCATATAATGCTGCTCATAAACTACTTAGCTTCATCTTGAAGCCAGTTAACTTTGTTAACCCCATAACTTCCATGGGAAGTTTTTTCTGGAATGTAGATAATTTGAGGACTCTTAATCTGGGGCTGATTTTTTTTTATGGCTCTTGAATATTCGTTTGTTCTCATGCCAATATTGTCATTTCACGGAGACCACTCAACCCTTCTTGGTGTTTACATCCCCATTTTTTTTTAAACACAGAGCAATCGTGACCCCTCTTAGTCTTCATTGTTGCTAGGCTAAACAAATTGTGCTCTTTTATGGCTGTATTACATCAACACAACCCCGTGGAGGGCAATAGGTTTGCTCTTTTGTAATCAAAACCAGCATTTGATCTCATGAACTTAAATGGAAATATCCTTCTAGGAGTGTTACTTTCTAAAGTGATTTCCAGTGTTGAGTTGCTGCCCAGAGGGGCAAGGGGGAGAGAGAGGGGACAGCCAGAGAAAGTGAACTGGCCAGCCCAGGGTCAGACGAACTGACCACTCTGTTTGCAGTTCCATGCGCCAGCTGAAGGCACTCAGGGCCTTTGGAGGGCCAGAGTTTATGCAAGGGTTTTGGTTGCCAACCTAAGTTGTGAGACCACTTATCTACCCAAATCCACCTAAAAATGTGAGTCTGCCCACCCCTTACTTTCCCTGTGAGGTGAAATCACCTTTACCCCCTCACAGGGTTCTCAGAGAGCAACACCCTCAACTTCCCCCAGGCAAGGATCACACAGACTCGGGTCCAAACACCCTCTCAGGTCCAAATTTCATAGTCTTACATCTATATTGTGGACACCAAGCCAGCCTGTGGTTGGAAGGCCATACCTAGAAACTTCTAGACACTCCTTTTCTGTGAGCAAAACCTCCTCATAGCGTTATCCATCAGTCAGATGCCTTTCTGCATCGCCATCCGTGGGGGAGCACGTGCCAGGAAGCAAACAAAGGCAACAGGAGTGGCAAAAACATTTAAGATTGGTGGGTAGAGAAACAGAATACATGTCATACTCCAGCTTTGTGTCTGATAAATGGATATTTTGCTAAAAGAAATTAGAAGAAAAATTCCTGGAACAATCAAGAACTCCTTGATGCTTCAATCTAATCTTCAAAGTGACCTGTTCCGCTTTTCAGTGACTGGTTTGCACTAATTTTTGCAGGCAAACCCAATAATAACCTTGCTCGAGCTGCAACGCGTGTTTAAAATTTACCAAAAGGTGGAAGATGGAATGCAAGAGAGAGAAAAACAGGAATATGAAGTTTGTACCTTGTACCTATGGCATCCAAGGTAACACCACCGCACCACTGATTTCACACTGGGCACGTTACATCAGGCTATTAATCTACCTGAAATACCTAGGGCCAAGTGAAGCATTCTGAAATAGGTAACTGAGACTCCCTTTTGGAAATTAAAGCCATCCACTGCAAAAAAGGAACAACACATTTTGTCACTGTAGCTTGTTGTCTTTGTGGTTAACTTTCCTCCCAGTGCTGAGATCCGATGATAATCCTATAAACTACAGCTGGGAAACCCACCTGACACAGACTAATGTTTTGGTGGGGTTTTTCTCCCCCTCTCTTCCTTTAAACCAATTGTCCAGGTTTGTAAAGCTACATAAGTTATAATTAGGTACTTTAGGGCATTAAAAAAAAAAAAAAAAAATCAGAGACAAGAACGAAGGACTGCAGCAAACTATAGAAAATACTACACACACACTTTACTAAGCCAATGTCAAGTACTCGTACACATCAATCATTTATATTAAAAAAAAAATATACCTTTTCAAAAGTGAAGCAGTTCCACACCAACAAAAAAAAAAAAAAGGGGAACCTATTTAAGCAGGAGGCCAAGTAAATCCATATTTTCTCCTATACAAACAGAATGCAAATTTAATTTCCAAAGGCACACCCTTTTCTGTTCTCAAACAGTATAAAAAAAAAAAACCAGCTGTGGCTCCCAATGCCTCAATTTCACCTTCTATATAATGACAGAACTTGAATCTCACCTTTCCTGAAAGCGATCATGTTTAAAGCACTCTAAACCTGAAGTTATTTTTGGAATAGTGTCTTCAGAACAGGCCAAAGAAACACCATAAACAACAACATCACTTGCACGCAGAAGTCAAATTCACATTCGTTAGCAGAAATCTTTATGCTCTGTGCTTTCATAGCACAGCAGAGTCTGAGCTACGGAGTGATGAAAGCATTAAACTGGAAAGAAATTTTCTCCTTCACCTTCAGCATATTTCTTTTGCAGGACACACATTTAGCAGTCAAAGAAGAGAAATGAATGAGTACTTGGAATGCTGTAAAAAATTTCAAGTCTGCGTTAAAATTTCTAAATGCATTTTGAAATGGGACAGGTTTGCAAGAGAGAAAGAAGACTTTGAGGTGGCCTTCAGGCAGTGCTGCCTTGCTCTCTTACTCCACCCACTTACTAGTCATAGAAAAACCCGGTATTTTAGGTTATTTTGTTTCCAGCAGCCTCAGATTGCATCTATTCCCCATGAAAGATTAGTAAAGGTGCACATGAAGCCAAAACCTGGTGCAAAACCTCTCTTACTGCACACCTTTTTTGCTAATACTCTACTAGCCCAACTTCCAAGCTTGTCCCCCATCCCTGCCACACAGAGGAAACCACCTGACGACACTTTCTGGCCACACAACGCAGCAGGCAAGGACACATTGCCCAGGTCAGCCAGGAACAGACACGGGGGTGATAATAAAACACCGTTCTACAGAGGCAGTAATCACTTAACACCCCCTCAGGCTGGTTAAATATTATCCCCGTTATGCAGCTTGGGAAAACTGACCGAGATCGTGCCGAGGCTACACGGAGCCACTCATCAGATGTGGAGTTTGATCTCCTTGGATCCAGGTCCCCAGTTTTATACCCACAATCAATGCCAAAAACAGGGAAACTGATGTTTTCAGATACAGAGATTTCTGGGGGTGAGAGGGGCAGCTTCTAGTGCTTTTATGGCCTTCCCCAAAGCAGCCATAGGGCTGCTCGAGAGTTTTGGCTCACAAAAGGAGAAGGAGCACATGCTGAGGCCACCTGTGGCTCCACATTCCCTCCTTTCATTCCTCATCCCTCTCCTCCCCTCCTTCCTGGGGGGAACTACTTACAAAGAGACACGCCATGGGTATCTGGGAGGTCCCATAAATTTGAAATTTCTGTGATTCAAACTCCAGCAAGCTGTTTTTACCCATACAGGGCCAGGAGCAGCAGAATGGGGAGAGTATGCTGAGAAACTGGGCCCTACTGCACCAGCTGGGGGTAACATTTTCTTACAACCAGCGCAAGATACCACAGCTGATGCCTGAAGATAAACATACACCCTTTCATATTTAACCAGCATATTTTGCCTTTTCAGCACAATACTCAAATCTGTTTAATTTTCCAACTGCCAGTTCAAATCTTCCTGACATTTTCAGTGGAAAAGGACAAGAGGACCAAGGCTGAGGATGCCCACGCAGAACACTGCAGGTGACATCACTTTGGGCCCAGAACAAAAGTGCCACCACAAGGGATGGTAGAAAAGCTCATTCAAACACCATTACACAGCAGCTTCCAAGACTCCAGCATTTGTCTTACAAACACTAAGCAAAGTCCTC
Source organism: Oriolus oriolus (assembly GCA_013400235.1). Classification (NCBI taxonomy): domain Eukaryota; kingdom Metazoa; phylum Chordata; class Aves; order Passeriformes; family Corvidae; genus Oriolus; species Oriolus oriolus. Next base: position 78,241 of record VXBT01012520.1, read on the forward strand.
CAAAAATGTTTTACTAACTTTAGGCAGTTGAAGTGCCCATTCCAGTCCCAGCACAAGTGTTTAAGTGTTTAAAGTTTTTGTGCTGGTGTACACTGGGCTGGTATGTCCTAAATACATCCTTTTCCTTGATTCCCAGCAGAACTTCTTGTCCTAAACAGGCACACAAACCCAAAACCCACCACAAACCAGGTAAAGCTGAGTTTCATCCTGGTCTGAGACAACTTGTGGCCACCTATTCAGTACTATCACTCTAATTAAGGATGTTCTAACAGCAGGGGAAGGTGGAAAACACTTTGGAAGTTTTGCTGAACCTCCTGGAGTTGTATGAACTTCCCAGCCTTAGTTCTTCAGAAGCCCATTCTATAGATTAAGACCTTGCAGTGGTCAGTTAAATTATATATGTTTTTCATTAGAAGAAGCCTAAAGATAAATATGAATTCATAAGTGTGTATGTACACACATATCTGTAGGATTTAATCATTCAGATCACAGTGGAAAATAGTTTTAACACAGCCGTGAATTTTGCCTTTCCAGTGTGTTAGAGAAAAGAAAAAAAGTAGAGCTGTGTATGAACATAAATCAGAGTGACCTTTACCACTTCTTTAACTCCCAAGGAAAAGCTACTGCATTTTAGGGAAAGAATTGTCTCCATTAAAGAAAGAGACAATCAGCCCATTAGGTCAATTTTAATTTTAAGACCAGAATATTAAATACTCCCTTTGATTATGAATTGTATTAATGTGATTATAATCATCTAATAAAAAAAAAATCCTAATCCCAGACCTGCTGTCATATAAATATATAATGGTTTAAAATACTTCAGTGCAACTTAACATTTGTAATAAGGTCCATAATTTATTAAAATGATAATCTAACCACATTTAAATTAATTTTAAAACTCAAAAATATACACTCTTACTCTCTCACTGCCTGATATAAAAGAACACCAGTAAAAATCACATTTCCTAGCCTTTTACTTCTCTCCTAATTGTGTGACCATCTCTGCAACATAAAAACATCTTAAAGGAGTCAAACGAACTCCATCAGATACTGGGAAAGATGAGTGACAAAAGCTACAGGCAGAAATCCTGACATTTTCCTGAAGAATCTTTGTTATTATTTATAAACACTTTTTTTTTTCTGTTGCTGTAACACAACCAGGAGACATATGCAGATAGATAAAACACCAAATGTTTATCTTTTTTTTAATTTGTTTTTTTTATGTTTTAAAGTGATCTCTGCATTATGCAGGCTTTTTCCTTCAGATCACTGTTATAGTCTTCCGAGGCAGGCTGCAATCCCCGTTTGACTCATCACATTATGTGCTCGTATTAAGTTTTGCATTAAATCCCAGTGCCATCTATAACTTGCTACTAATATCTTTACACCACTGAGGCTTTGATATTTGATGGAAAGCCCCTGAAACCTCACCAAGGGTCTCATCAAATCAGGCAAGCCTCGCTTTGCTGTGTATTTACCAAGTGAAGCATATATTCAAGTGAACCCAGTTTGAGGAGTCCATGGTTAGTTAATCAGCTATGAAGAGTTTTCTCAACCTATTGTTTTTAGCAATACAGCCAAAATTCTATGAAATGGCATCCCTTGCTGCTCTACTTGAATATCAATGCTTTACCTGAAGAGAATCAAAATGGTATCTCTCCCTCCCGCTAATTCCTGACTTCTTGCTTAGCGCAATGCATCTAAAGAAATGAAACTTATTGAATCAAGTTTAATGACATAATAAATTCTTCCCTTCAGACAATGTTGAGGCTTAATTCACTAGAGCACTTTAAGCCTTTGCCTTTAGCATCTGATGGGTCATTAGTCTGTAATCCAGCAGCTAGCCTGTTTGGAATCTAAACTAAATCAGGAACCGTATCAGTAGTTTCTGAAATATGACTGGCAGGTCAAGTGGCCTCAAAAAGACTGCCTGGGGCAGTTAAGACTAGGATAGGGCACGACTAGAACAGAACCAGTGATGAATCTGGAAGCGTGTACTCAATAAAGACTTCATTCATTCTAACTCACTAAACAGCAGTTCTTCAAATGACTTGACTTATATTTTTGATGTTTTTAACCAGTAGGTCATGCAATAAAATTGTCCTGTATGTGCCAATAGGCTTAACACACAGATCATTGACTTGCATGCTTGGGCATATTTTATTTATATTTTTCCCCTCAAGTTTTTCCATAGCAGCTTGAAAAAGGCAATAGAATCACTGCCATGTGGGAAAACATGTAATCTAAAGGACTTAGATCACACAGTTTCGAAAAGCAGAAAGTTTGATGAAACACCCTTTTGTCCAAAAAGAAAAAAACTCTGAAATGCCAGTTCCTACACCTGGAAAGTCACATTCTTGAGATGCTACAAATAATCTTTGCTCCCAGCTGAATATTTCTTGCGTTGCGTATTAAAAACACTCCGTATGCAATAATTTTAGGGCTTTTCAATACAAGCCAGAAAACCAACTCTCCTCTAGAATTTCAGCTGGAGTATTTCAGGCTTGTTGGAGAGGAAAGTGTGCTGTGCACCCTCCAGCACCCTGCACCACAGCGTTCACTGGACACTCATAAGACTTGATTCAAAGTCCACTTCCGTCAATTGACCCCAGTGGTCTTTAGATCAGGCCCTTAATCTGTACATTGCACTCAGATAATCAGTAACAGCTTAGTTAGAGGACACTATTTTTTTTTTTTTTTTTTTTTTTGCACCCATCATTTCCCAGATTCAATGGAACATTTTCAAACCCCTTGAAATCAGACTGGCACTTCTGGTGGATACAGTGGGGCACACGCTATAGTCGAGGTTTAAGTGGTGGTTGCAATTAAAAAAAACCAAAATAGAACCCACAGTGGGGGAAAATAAAGAAATAAACATATAATCTTGACACTTTGACTCCCAGAAAATACCCTGAACTGTGCTTCAGCTCTGCTGCCATAGTGATTTCTCAGTGGAGACAGCGGCACATTGGCACCAAGCAGGGAGTGAAAAGGAAGACTAGTTCTGGTTTGGAAACAGAGCATGGGGCTGGGTTATGACCTCCAGACCAAGTTCCCCCACTGTCCCTGGAATACCAAAATACCAGGATTCAAAGGCAGACAGGATAAACTCAAGATCCCTGCTCTCAGGAGTGACAGGAGCCCACAACCACCCCGTTTAAGAGTCACCTTCCGCAGAGCGGCTGTGTGAAATTCAGCAGGGCAAATCCCAAAATATCCCCAATTAGAAAGATAACTCATTTCCAGATCCAGCCTGCTCAAAGTTGTCTACAGTTTAATTTAAATATGCATTAAACACACTGTGTAGCAGAGGCAAAATTACTTATTGCTTTAAGCATGCCCATGCTATTTTAAAATAGCCTGGCCGTCATGAGCATTTCTCCTATTATCTTTGGTGACATTTAATCAGTGCTTAAATGTTGGGAACACAGGGGAAAGAAATCAGGTTATATATTTGGGAAGGCGACTCTTAGAAATTAGGCTTCTTTCCAAAAGAAAACTTAACCAGTTGCTCACTGCCTAAGCAAACAGAGTTAACACTTACATTTTCTCCTGGCAGGAGGAAAGTCACAGGACACTCCAGCCAGGGTCAAATCCTTTTGGGGACCCACTACCAAAGCCGAATTCAAATTCCCAGAAGACTCAGACCAATATCTTCAGCCTCTGTACAGTAAGATTCTCTTTTTCCCTGTGTCTCACACACTACAGAGGTAGAAGGTACTCTCAGAAAGGGGAAAATGTAATTTTTTTTTTCATTTATTATTGAACTATTAAAGGCACTCTGTCATTTGGGATCTCCCTCCATCTCCAGCCTTTGTATGCCAAGGTACTTCAGTAACAGCAGTAAGTGAAACTAAAATGCCAACTTGAGATTTGCATTATAAATGGCATACACAAAGAGAGATTTTTTAAACTTTGGTTGATGTAGCATATCAAAGATCTTTTTCTCTCTTTTTCTAAGCTACTTCAGTGACTGTATTGAAGTGAACTGAAAGGATTAGCTTGAAAGTGGCAAGAAATCTGGCATGCAAAGAAATAAATTTTTTCCCCCACACTTCTTTCAGTTGAACTCTTCATTATATGGGGGCCCCTTTCCTCTTCTGAAATGCATTTTGCTCTGTCTCTCTCAAGCCATCCTGTGCTGTGCCAATACCAAACAAGGTGAAAATACAGACTGTGCAAAAGCAGCTCCTGCCACTGGTTCCTTCAGCCCCTCTTCAACCTCCTGCACTGCTAAACTGGGCACCAGAGTGAAGATTGCAACGTATTTACTCATAATTTCCTCTTTAGCCAGAGCTGGAGGTAAATCCAGTGACACTGATGGCATCTGCCTCTCCCACACTTTACCCTGATGCACTTCCCCGCAGCGCAGACCTCTGTGTGATCGGGACACACATCCCAGAAACACACACGGAGGATGCTCTCCGCTTCCCCAGGAAATCACACGCTGTTTTCACTACTCACAGTGCGGTTAGCATAGCCTTGCTCCAGTAATATCTATCTGGGAAAAATGAAACAGCACGGAAAAGTCACCAGGGGAAGAAGAGCAGAAGGAATGACTCAGCTGTGAACCTGGATTCAGACAAAAATGACTAAGAGCTCCCAAAATCAAAGAAAAAAAGTTTCACAACTGCTGATACCAATTCTCCACTCAGATGTGATCCCATTTAGAAAACTTACAATGAGTTAGATTATTCTTTAGAAATATTGGCCACTCTGGCTCCCTACCTAGCTCATCCCTTTCCTTGGAATAATTAAGCAAACCAGCTGCCCCAACTCTTTGAAACAAAAGCCCTTTGTGTTTACTGACAAGTTCAGTGACAGTCCTAGATAAGTCTCAGAGATGAGCTCCCAGCCCGTGTTGGGTGGAAGGCTGAAGGTCTGAGGGGAAAGAAGGGGCTGGCAGGAACAGGCAAGGGGAAAGGTCTGGGCTTCCCAAGCTGGGGCTGAGTCAGAGCTCAGGGCTCCGTTAGTGCTCCGTGTTTACGGAATAAATCGTTATTCCCATCGCAGACGCAGTCTCTGCCCACTCCAGTCAGAGCTCATTCCTCTTACATCAGTGACTCCACAGCAAGATTAGACAGACATGCAGCAGGGGGAAAAAAATCCAGCTCAGGACAGTGTAATCCCCGCTTTCCCGACAAACTTGTTTGTGCCAGGGCAGCCCAAAGGCCTGCAGGACAAACGATGCGTGTCCGGGCTGGCGGCCGAGGACAAACCGTGGGACACTCAGAGTACCCAAAATACGGGGAATGTTACTCCAGACATAACAAAATACAGCTTATAGGGACGTGCCACTGGGATAGTCTTTAATGTGCGGCTTCTCGAAGTTGATTTATTGGCAGCTAATTACAGAAAATACTGGGGGGGTTTCTTCACATCACACAGGCCACAATAGGTGCTCCATCCCTCAGTGCCGATGACACAGGCACCCTGTCAGAGCTGAATAGCTGCCTACTGACCCCTCCTCTCCATCAGGGGGGACTTGCTAATGTCCTGGGCTAAAACTGTGCCAGCACCAGCTGGCAGGCACGCTCGTGAACCAACGAAACCCACCCTGAAGACAAGCGAGACCTCTGCAACCTGCAGAGGCAAGACCAGGATTTCTCCTTCCTCCCAAGATTAACTGCAGGAGAGTGCTCCAACAGCTATTCATCACCACCAGCACCTAAAGCCTTCCCTACTGCATATATCAACGTGTCGAGGGCTGTGACTAATGGAAAAGGCACCACCCTATAAAAAGGAATAAAAATGAAGGAACCATCTCCTGATGGTAACAAGCAGCAAGTCAGCTGTATCAAGCTAATTTTTTTTTTTAATGTAAAGATTTGAAGTAAATATGCACTCACAAAAAAAAAAAAAAAAATCAGCCTTCTTATTAATCCTCCTGATAAAGAAATGCAAAATATTAAATCAGTTTAGGTTTATTTCAAGCAGCCTTAAAGAGGCAAATAAAAATAAGCTTCCAAAACACCCAGGGAAATGTGACATGAGCCTGTGATCCCACGGAGGCTACAAGGATGCAGAGCCACACGTAAAACACTGTTTGCATAAGTGAAGTTCGGCACACAACAGACTTCTGAGAAGAGACTAACGTCAAATAAAAGAATACCTGTATTAATAGCTAAATTCACTTTTGCTGGTGCTTTCCTAGAAGACTATGTGTAGGTAGAAGAATGAATTCTCTGGGTGCTGGCAGGGGAGAGCCCACCTCCTGTAATGACCCACCCAACTGGGTCAGCCTGAGCCTGATGGCAGAAATGAGCAATAAAAAGTTTAACACTGTCTGAAATAATCCCGGATTTCATTTAATCTCCCTCCTAGTACTAAAAATAACAGAAAGCAATAAAATCTCAGATGGTGCATATTGCAAGAGCCGGCGCTTAATCTCACTGATGAGAAAAAGAAAAAGCGACAGACCCCTTTCTCAGCTTCCCAACACTCCCAATTTTGATTCTTTTCCTGCAGTGTTGGAATATGCACCTACTTCCTTGAATTAACAGATCTCCAAATAACACTCACAGGGACTATTTTCCTACACATAAAGTTGCTTTCTCTGTTCAGAAGGGTATAACTGGCTTTGGGAAGAAATATAAAAGAGTTGCTAAAGCCAGTAATTTCCTCAGCCACACATATGGCTTCTAAGTTTAATAGCAATTATGTCATTTTTTATATATGATTCACTTGATGTTGTTTTCATGTGAATCATTTGACATATATAACTCCGGCAGATTTCTTAAATAAGCATATCACCAGAGACTAAATTACTAATCAATTAACCAATTTCTTTCCCCCCCCCTCCTTCCCCCATCTTGGCATGCAATTAGGAGAGAAAACTAAACTTAGAAAGGCACTTAGAGAAAATGAGGTTTGATAAACCACGGGGGTTTTTATTCTGGGGGGAGGAAGGAGATGGCAGGGCAATAAACTGGGGCCTACAGCAAGCAAACACATGCAAAGACACTGCATTCAAGTATCTCCCTGCTGGGACCTGAAGAGCATCTCTGCAGCACTCAAAATTTCTCCAGCACCCCAAATATTGTGCAGCCACCCTGGGCACGGCTCACGGGGCTGCAGCCCTTCATCCTTTCCATGCAGGAGCACAAATGTGGCCACAAACACCTGCTGTTCAGCGCTTGAGCAGGTGCAGCAGGGACACCAACACCCCCAAACGCACGAGGTTTTAATTCTCACTTCTCTTCTTGCTGGGGATAGCAGGGGAGGCCAGGGCTGCGGAGGGAACGGGGAAGGAAGCGGCCCGGTTGGAGAGGTGTTTACAGTTTTCTTGCCCGACCTCCCTGTGCTCTCACCACAACACACACCCTTCTTTCCAGAAGAAATTTCGTACCCTGCAACACCCCTTCCTCATTTTCAAACCGTTCGCCACCCTGGTGCTCAGCGACCTGTGCCTCAGCCACAGGCACGGACCAGCCCTTCCTCTCCTTTCCTGGAGACACACAGCTGGGCACCCCCTTCCAGCCAGCTCCCCGTGCTCCCAGGAACAATGGGCACAGACGGTTTATCCTTCCAGCTTAACTGTTTTTAACATATTTCCATTAGCTCCCAGCTCAGCGCATAAAGGCAAAATACCTGACCCATTGCATTTATGGGCCTTCAGTGAACCAGCCACAGGCATTTTCCACACCCTTCGTGTCACTCCACTTGGGGACCAGGCACCCTTCAGAAGGAAATCCACTTTTCTGGCTATAAAAAAAGCCTTGAAGACTGGTTGTAACATCTTCAGCTATAACTCCATGCAAAGGCTCTATACCTACAGCAAATTCCCACCAATATTTTGTTTCCATCTTATAAACTCCTCTAGTCCTCACTCAGAAACATAAAGCAAAGATAGCAGCTCTGAGCAGTTTCTGAGAGCTGATACCCGTGTACTTTGGCTGGTATCAAAAGAACAATTAAGCACACACTTAATATAATCACCCAAGTAAATGCACTAACTCCCTCAAGACAACCTTATTTGCTTGTTTTATTTAAGAACACATTCAAGAGATTTGTTTGAAGAAACCAAAGCAAACAGTGAGACCAGGGCTCAACCACTAAATGTCCACAAGACCAACCACTCCAAATCTTTTCCAACACGGAAAAATGAAATTCAGGTTTCACTGTCCAGCTTTCAAACACAAAAAGTTCATAAGTCACCATGAGATAGAATGCCAACTTTGTTTTCCCACCTCCCATAGCTGATTTTACCTTAAAAATGAACGCATTCTCTCTTCTCTGCTTCCTTCCTGCTGTCCTTGAGCCAAGAAAGCTGCCACCCCAGCTCCTCTGATATAGCAACCTCCCTGCAGTCAGGTCCAAGTGAAGGCACCCGTGCCTTCTGGAGCAGCCAAAGCACACCTGGGAGCAAGGAGGGAGGTGAATGAGAGCCTGTAAGCCAAGCCAAGCCATCTGAACTGGCGAGTGACAAGTGTGAGGCTTACACAGGCACACCTACTGAGGCAGCAATAGCCCTCCTGCTAGGAGGCTCGCAGCACCAAGGCTGACAGAGCTCAAGAAGTGTTTGGACAATGCTCTTGGGCACTTGGTGTGACTCCTGGTGATGGTGCTGCGCAGGGCCGGGAGCTGGACTTGATGATCCTGGTGGGTCCCTTTCAACCCAGCATCTTCTGTGATTCTGTGACACCTCTAATGCCCCTTGTTTTTTACAGCTGAAACACAGATGAGATTACCTTCCCTGGTGAGAACATCCCAGAGACACCAGGATAAGTCAGCTTGGAGGTGAGCTGTGCTCACACTGATGTCAGCAAGCCCATGAGGGTTTTTTTCTCACAGCGGTGGTTCAACCTCCTTCTGCTCACTCATTATTTCAGGTGCCTATCCCAGCTGCTCATGCTCAGATGTTGCAGATTATCACTGATAGGAGCTCCTTACTCCTAGAAGTTTTGTTCATTTTCATTCAAAACCTGTTTTTTCTCCCTTTTCCTTCTGCTTTACAGGTCTAGCAATCTGGTTTTATAAAACAAACGATTCCCCAAAGACAAGAGTGCTGACAGGAATCAATACAGCTGGTTTGACTCCCCTGAGACATGGCTTGCTCAAGGTGAAAAGCCTGCTGGGTTTTCTTTATCTGGCTGGTTTACAATTGTTATAAATAAGGAAGTTCTGAGCAACAGAGTTCATAGAATCACAGAATGACTCAAAGAGACCTCAAAGACCATGAGCAAGGACGTTTTCTACTAGTCCAGGTTGCTCAAAGCCCCATCCAGCCTGGCCTTGGATACTTCTAGGGATGGGGCAGCCGCAGCTTCTCTGGGCAGCCTGTGCCAGGGCCTCCCTGTGCATACCTGGCAGGACCATCTTCCCTGCCCAGGAAAGAGGAACTTCAGCTTCCAAGAGGTGACTGTACGATGGAGGACCAGCTTCAGAGCACCTGCCCAGCTCCTGGGCATGACACTCCTCCCAGCATTTTCCAGCGGGGTGTTACATAACACTGCCATCTTTCCCCCACATCGTGGACATTATCTGTGCTGGTCTGGGTGCTGCTGGTCCAGTGTTCATCCAGAACCCTACCTGTGCTTTGTGAACACTCAGTTCCCTTTGCAGCGTGCCCAAAGACCTGCTGCCATCAGCTGTGGCTTCCAGGCAACCGCGTGCGCTTCCCCAAAGCCTCAGAAAACACCGAAGCTCGAGCACTTCTCAAAAGTGAATCCCCCTGCCTCCTCTTTTGGTCCTGCTTACTCCATGCACTTTATTAATACAACCACATTCTGAGGATGCTTGTTATCAACACCACATGCCCTGGTCTAACAGAAATCAAGGCAAAGTATTAGCGATAAAATCCCTGCTTTGCAGAAAAAGCAACAGCAAAATGCTCCTACACCACGTACCAAATGGCACATCTTCTGTGGCATCCCCACCTTCCTCGCCTCCCTCTTCCTGTGGCTGGTCCATCTGTCCTCACTTGGGAGCTCTGATTTCACACATCTTTCCCCACCACATCTCCCCTGCTCGCTGAGTGCTCCTCAGCCGCTCTGTGATTTGCAAGCCTGCAGCAGTTGTGCTGTGCGGTTTCCCATCGCTGCCCCGACTTCTGTGTTTCCTGCTGCCAACAAACCCACCTTGCACCCATTGCCAGGCCCCCCAGGGCACTGTTTCCACCCACCTCATGTGGTCTGTGCTCTGGATGTCGGCAGTGTGAGCTCCTCACACGCTCTGCCTGCCGAGTTCCACTCACCCATTCCCTGCCACAACCAAATGAAATAATCCTGCTGGCAGGAGCATGGAGAGAATTTTGCAGAGCGGCCGAATCCTTCCTCTGTTCCCCTCCCCATTTGCCCCTGCAGACCCTCCACACCAGGAAGGCTGATGATGACGCTCTGAGCTGTGCCACCGTGGACGTCCAGCTCAGGATCTCCCCCTCTATTTAACCCCCTTGAGAAAGTTTCCCAATCCCAGACAAGTCCCGGGAAACACTGACTCAAAGAAGACTTCCCAGCTGCAGAATCCTCAGTGGCAACAATCTCTGCAGTCCCAAACCTGATGTGATCCAAGCTTGGACCAGACATGTCAGATCTGCTCTGAAAAATTCATAGGCTAAAAACTCACTAAAGAAGCAGAGCTGCTCTTTAGCAATCAGAGCAAAACAATATAAAAAAGTTAATGATCATCCTTGCTTTCCCATGACTTACTTGGCCAACCAGGAAACAAATAACCTGGTTCCCTTTAAAAGTTATGGTACACTCTATGGCAAAGATATTAAAATTTTCCAGGTTTTTCTCTTCCTCAGATTGATTGACATTGCAAAAGGACAGACAAAGCTCAGGCAAGAGGAATTTTCAGGAGTCTTTCTAAAGTAAATTTCCCATATTTAGTGAAATTGCATGCTGCTGATACATATTATTGGCCTACAGAATGAGACTCACCCACCCAAGGAAAAGGATTAACTGAAATATTGCCATTTCTAGGAATTAAAGTTATTGGAATTCAAGCTGAAGCCCATTTCCTATACCCAGTCTTAATGTGATCCTCAGGGAGCTCTGAAATTATCATCTTCAAGTAAGTGATCTTTTCATGCAATTTTATTCTAGCACTATATCTAGGTATCTTCTCCATAACTTCTATGTCCACAAGCTTATTTATCTCCTTGCTAAAGTTCAAAATCTAATTTCCAACACAGGTTACTTACTGTAATAAACTGTACAAGCTTTAAAGTGACAAGTTGAAAGATACAATTTTTTAGAGTTATGAATTAATAGCCATATATGTCAAAGAAAGTGCCAACTTTTTCATATTTATAGATATATTATTGAAATGATAAAAAATGAACTGAGGAAAGAGAAAAGAAGTGAGGAGAACTACATATAATGAATCAAACATACTTAACAAGACATGTACAGACACTTTAGTGTGCATCTCTTTTATTACATTACATTAATCAAATTCTGCTAAAGACATCCATCTAAGCGAAGTGTCACAGTGATATTCTATAAAAACATTCTTTTGAAAAAGAGTCTTCCCTGACAGCGGTATCAACTCCACTGTCTTAAGTGATTGTCAGGACTGCATTACTCAGAAATTAAGAGAATTTATGTAAGTGCCTCACGAGCTCCCCTGAAGAAAAAAAAAATAATTTAATTGGAGGAAGTGTACAAACTCTGATAAAGGCTGGTAAAACAGGGATAAGTGATTTCACTTAGGGAAGTGTGAATGGGGTTTTTTTCCTGCTTCTTCCTCCTTTGGTTCACAGCACCGACAGACTTTCTTAGTCTGGAAAATCCTGGAAGAAAATCCTCCCTTCTGCTAAAGTGGGCAGAATATGTGCACTTTTGCTGAATTATCCAGCAAGACCTGATCAGCTGAGATCTGAGGCTTTTTTTCTTCCTCCAAGTATTTATTTATTTGTTCTAATGAGGCTACAAGCAGCTCTCAGGAAGGCAGTGGAGGTTCCTTTGCCATGCAGATGTGAGGCCCAGACGTGGCACTGCTTGGCATGGCCTGGCTCAGGGGAGCAGAGGTGGCTCTGGCAGGTTGGGCACTCGAGTCTTGGCCACATGTGAGCTCGGGTTTATGCCAGGCACGATCTTCTGCCTTCCTACTACCAGGCAGATGTTGCAAACCCAAAGTAACTCAGCATTTTCACAACCTATTGTACTGCATGTTTCATAGTGGGATTTATAAAAGGTCTTCATTCGTTGCTTAAGAGGAAAATGGTGTGGAGTTAAAATTTTGGTTTTGCTCTTGCATTATTTCATCTCCTTCTTTAAAACAGTCTAACCCATGATTTCTTAACTTTGACCACATCTAGAAAAAATATGAATGCTAAAATTCCCTTCAAATAGAGAATTTGGATGAGAAAAAGCTACTTTCAGACCCCAGTGCCAGCAAGCCACAAAGAACAAGGGGTGAAGGGCATTGCATCACTTTTCCTCCATTATTTAGATGCAGTGGGATTCATAAATCCACGGAGGTGACATCCATTAGGTAGCATTAAGGTAGTGCTGCTATTCCCACTCAGCCCTGGGCTTCCCAGTGTATGTGGGGGGATTGGTTTTACTTCCCTGCAGAAGGAAGGGAAAGCTCCTCAGGGTAATCCCTGAATGAGGTGGCATCAAGTGTCAAAATACAAGACAAGGGAACAGGGCACAGGAAACGGTTTCATCTAAATGAGTCACCGACAGATCACAAAAGCAACGATTTGCTCTTCCCAATTATTCTCTAATTTCACTAATCAAGCTATTAAGCCTGGATGTTATTCAAAACTCAAAGTCAACACTACAAAAAAAGCCAAACACGAAATCCACCATTTGCATAAGTTATTAAGTGAAATATGGAATTCATGTGACAGACAGAACGTCAACTTCAAACTGTGTTTTCAGCCACAGCGAGAGCTGTTTGATCTACACGGGTTAGTTCCCCGCTCAGGCAAAAATCACACACACACACAGGCAAAATTTGCCAAACTAGTCAATGCAGTGCGATTTTGCAGCGAACTTTGTAAATGCAGGAGGACTGTGAGCACTCCAGATCAAAATTCTGCCACGAATTCAAACTAATATTTACCGAACATCCAGCGCACTGCTCGCTCAGCTGCTCTTATCAATGTTATAATAAACTATAAATCCTAGCGAGCCCTGAGGCAACTTAACTGCTGTAGTGATGCTGGAGGGTGATTAGGAAAAAAACTAAAGATAAAATCCATTGTTTTTTTCATGGTTGTGCACATCATTTTTCTATTTCTGATGCTTTATGTGTGATAATCTGAGCTTCCTCAGAGGTAAATTCTCATCTAATCATAAGTCCCCACACATCAACAGAACATATCCTATGTGGTCTAACAACAAAAAAACAGAGAGCAAGAAGTGCTTCATTAACAACATGGATTTAACCTACCGTAAGCTCATTTTTAGGCTGCAACAAAAGCCCTGGAAAAGGTGAAAATTAAAAGATGCCACCTAAAGAGCTCTCTAAAATTAGAATTAATTTTAATCTGCCTGAAAAAAACCAAAATCTGAATGGTGCCAAGAGCTATGAGCAGGGGGGTTGTTTTAAAAATATATATAATATCAAACAAAAGGAACAAGCAACCCTGTTTTAAAAAAACAGGGCAGACATGATGTTCTGCTGGTCAGATTTATACCTAAACCGCACAAAAAGCTTTTGCCCATCCTGTGGCATTTCTGATACGTACGATGCACAGGGATGGGATCCCAGGTGCAGCAAGAGGAGGAAGGGCACAAAGGGGTGGCAAAGGGGGTGCATTTCTTTTAACTCACATTTTGGTGGCCCCACAGGTGTCAGAGAAGGATCTTGGGTTTCAAAGGGACATTAAAAAGCCGTGTCAGTATGTTCTGCTCTGGAGCTGCTCCAGGCAGCATTGGGAGGCAGGAGATAGCTCCTCTCGCTATTTTTGGGTTGACGCATCCCTGCTCCAGACGAGTTCTGTTGCTTGTCTGATTCACCACAACCAGAGCCACAAACCAGGAGGACGACCTGGCTAAATATCAGGTGCGTCATTAATAAATATTTTCCCCCCTTCCCAGTGTTTCTCCCTCTGTCCCTGCCTGGGTCTGCTCTGCTCCCCAGGCAGCCCATCCCTGGCTCTCACAAGCCAGGCTGACCTTTCTCTGCGTACACAGCCCTGCCAGGATCAGCCCCAGCAACTGGAATTTGTCTCCCTCTAAGTGACAGCTGCCATTTTAATGATCCAGCAGCAAAGGTGAGTTTCATCTCAGGAGGCAGAGAGGGAATGCAAAATAAAGAAAGGGAAAAAAAAGTGTTTCCACGAGAAGCTCCTGAAGATCAGATGGTTAGGAAGTGATTTGGGGGTGAATTCTATATTTAAAAAACATTTTTAGCCAATTTAACAGATAACTAGTTCCTACATTGCACTGATGTATATTTATAACTCCTTTTGAATGGATTTGTATTAAATCGCTGATTTTCAGTGGTTTGTAACAGAACCCGACTCTTCCCTGCCCTCATCTGCCTGGTGAGCTTGTCCAAAGGCAGCTCTCTGCCAGACTATTACACTTTAAAAATCATTTCAGTGACTTTCCCCCTTGGTAATGAGATGGAGTGATTAGAAGAGCTCTCACCATTACCCCACCGTTTTCCTTTAAGACACATATGAAAATTCCTTCCCTTTCTCAGCCCTGGCACGTTCAGAGTTACTGTTCCCACTCACAGCTGTCACTACCATGCAAACTTAATAAATTCCATCTATGCATGACTTACTTAGCTAACCTCCATCCACCAGAGATACACGCTTCTTACTCAGACAAGCAGGACAATAACATAGTAAAGCTTCAAAACAATAGATCTCATGTTTCAAATATGTATCATATTGCAAGGGGCTTATCCCAGCCCTGGTGATCCTACCCGAACAGAAAGGGCCTTTTCTTTCATACTATTCAACTTTTGGGATTTTTTGTGTTTGGAGGGGTGGTTTGTTTTTTGGTTTTTTTTTCTTTTAATGGGGAAGTTTTGGTTTGCTTTTATTTTTTAATACATAAGTAGTTCGTAAATGATCAGGATAGGCAATTGAAATTTAAAAAAAAATAAATAAAATAAAAAGAGCTCTTTTAAAAGGAAAAAGGTAAATATAAAGGAATAATTAAATAAAGAAAGAGTTAAAATGGGCAGTGTTTCTCTCACTGAGCAGAATACACCCCAAAACACAGACAGCCAGACTCTGACCTACCCCACCTTTAAAATTTCTGGTAACAGATGAACCCTCTGGAAGCGCTGCAAATTCAAATCCACATAACCCAGAGTAAAATCTGGCCCCTGAACAATTTTGTTAGCAGCAAATTTGTCATGCACATTAAACCCTCCCCACCAACAGCCTCGGGCCACATCAGCTGGGACCCTGCACCTTTCCCCTTCGCCACCTTGCCTGTCAGGAGAGCAATCAGCACTTTTTGGAAGAGCTCAGCGTTTTTCAGAATTAACACCGCAAGAGAAGTAATCGTGCCTGTGTTAAATAAATACTTCCAAATGCCAGGTGAAATGCACATCAGAGTGCATCAGGCAGCCACACAAGGTATCTGGAGGCAGTAGAACAAAGTACGCTTCACTTTGCATTAGAGCGGGCGAGCGCTGAAGCCCACGAGCAACAGAAAAATGCAGGATGAGTAATTTTGCTAGGTGCTTCCCTGCAAGATTTCCTGGGGCCAAGCACTGTCCTGGCTGCGTAATTTTGATTAAATCAATAGCTGTTTATCAGTGTGCCATAAAACGACAGGAGCCAGATGCAACAGGACTGAAACCGAACACAGGTAAGTGAGAAACAGCGGCGGGGCTGATGATAACCGGTGATTTCTAGGCTGATTAACTCGGCCTTGAGGGTGGGCATTGGAAAGGTTCACTCAAGCCTTTCGTCATTCTGTTTCTCCTACTGGATGTCCTTTAGATCGTAATAAATGATGGATTTCCCAGCAGGTTTAGCCTGCTAAACTCCCCATCCCTGGAAGTGTTCAAGGCCAGGCCTGGAGGAATCTGGTCCATTGGAAGGTGGCCTTGTCCTTGGCAAGAG
Source organism: Oriolus oriolus (assembly GCA_013400235.1). Taxonomy (NCBI): domain Eukaryota; kingdom Metazoa; phylum Chordata; class Aves; order Passeriformes; family Corvidae; genus Oriolus; species Oriolus oriolus. The sequence goes on from VXBT01012520.1 coordinate 94,235, forward strand.
GGTTGTAACAAGGTGCTCTTCAAGGTCCCTTCCAACCCAAACCATTGTGGGATCCCATGATTCAACAATTGCCTGGGTGCTGTGATACCGTGATCCAGTGCAATTTTAAAAGTGTGAATCCAGACAAGGAGGATTTGAAGCACAATTCTGAATACCAGAATGTATCTTTCCTTTCTGTTTACTTCCTATTTTAGAGTTTTGGGGCAAACTGCACAATAAAGGGACCACAAGAAGCAATCTGTGCTTGGATCATCTTCTCCTGCCTTTTCCCTGAGCTGCTGATGGCAGTGTTAACCTGACCTAGAGTCTACAGCCCCTGGATTCCAACCCTTCCTCCCAACCAGAACCTGCCAGGTGCCCTGGCTGGAGGTGGATCAGAGGAAGCTCAAGGACATCCACTGAGTCCAGAAGAAATCTGGACTTTTTCCTGGACCAAAGCGTGTCCATGGTATCTGTTCTAATCTCTCAAAGAAAAAGATTGCACAACAAGTGGGGTGCACAAACATTTCAGAAAGGTGTAATGAGTCACAAATATAGTTTAAAGGTGCCATTTCTTATGGAGCATTCATACAATTAAATTTCCTTACAGTCTCAACTTCCAAGTGGAAAATGGATGTCAGAAGAGCACCTATAAATTATTCACATCTTTACTAAATGAAGGGCTATCAAAAAATTGTCATGGGCTATCCATATTCAGTATGGCTTGAGCCGCTATTGACTACCTAACTATTTTTAATATCGCAGTTATTTCATAATTACAACACTGATATTTTACAGTATTAGTTCAAAGTGTGAAACTAGGAAGGCAAGTAAACTCGGTGAAAACTCTGAGCTGGATCCTGCATCCTTTGAAAAGCCCAGGCTGGAAGCTCACAGTGTTTTTATGGACCGGTGGGTACTTTTGGGTATGCACAGAATGAAGAAATAGAGCCCCATAGTGGTTAATCCCCAAAGCTAAAAATAAAAACAAAACAAAACCCTACTGAAACCAGAGCCTTTTAAGCCCCTCTCATATTTTAAGCGAGTTATTAAAATGTTAATTATCTGAATAACATTACACTTGAACACAAGGGGAAAAGACATTTTGAAAATTGTGCGCTTTTTTAACTGGGAGGGTAATTCACAGATTTCTTCCAAAATGACAATTTCTTTTTTATTCAGCAGCTTGAACACTAAGTCAGAGCACTCTTCAGACTGCAAATATAGCAATTATCCCAAGTAATGCTTTGACACTGTTACCACAGGCAAGTGGCCAAAGTGCATCAGCAGTCAAAATATCTAAGCAAGTTAACAAGCTCCTTTTACTCTCAGCAGAGCAGGAGAAGAAAGGGAATCCAACCCCTGAGAAATGTTAAAATAAAGGAGAAAGAAAAGCTGCTGGTGTTTGTTAAAGAAAATGGTGTCACTGTCTGGGCCTGATCAAGGTGTAACATCTGAGTCCCTGACAGATGTCCCTGGCTGTGTGGGATGGGGAGGGCTCTTCCCCGGCACCGCTGCCGCGTGTCCCCGGCTAATGACTGGCGGCAGCCCACCAGGACCCGCCGTCAGCCCACACCTTGCTCCTCGCTTTGGTGCTCTTTCTCCTCTCTCTTTGCCCCATTTTTCTTTCTTTTTTTTTTTTTTTTCTTTTTCAGCTCCATTTGCAAAATACCCCCACATGTACCATACAAAAGACATCTAAACTCATTAAGGAAATTCCCAAAGAACTATTAACAAATCATTTTGCTTCAGCCAGAGATATCAGATTTAATTAGGTGAGCGGTGTTGATGGGGTGCAAAAACAAAAGCCATCTCCTGTCTGAAAAGGTTCAGGTCCTGTGTAGGCCCCATTCTTTCCTCCATGGCACAGACAATAATTGAGCATTTTTTTAAAGGACATAGGGATGAAAAGAGGAGTCTGTCTCACAGACAAAAGCTTTCAACTAAGATTTGTTTTCCTTTCTCACCAGGTGACTTAAAGGGAAAAAATCTTCAGCTGTAAAGAAATGGCTACAACCTACAGTGAGAACACAGCGACTGAGAATATAAAACAGCTCTAACAAGCATAATTTTTGCAAGTGATTAATCAAAATGTATTTAGCCAGTCATTTTCAATGATAATCAAAAGACCCGCTTAAAACAATAATCATTTTGCAATAATAACAGTTATGTGCATTCAAATGCAGGCAGGCTCCGCTGCCTGGAATGAAACATCGACGCTGGCCCTGCTACAATGCCCTGAAACACTAAAGGGTTCCTGCGAGTGGGAAATCAGAGACTACAGGTTGCACAGATTAGGGTCCTGCACAGCACAGGAATGCAAAGCACCGGGGAGCCAAAGGTTTCTTTCTCCTCTCTTGTTTTAAACCTTTGAGTTAATGCTCTTTGGAGGTCTGGCCAGTTGTCATTTTAGGGCAATATTATCTGGGTGGTAGGATAATGCTGGCACGTTACTCAGTGTGTAATGGGAATGTTTTTCTAACAGCTTCCAGAGGCTCCAGAGATCACATATTGTTAAAGACAAGACTCATTGCATTTTTTAAAATACATCTTCAAATTAAGAGGCTTAAGAAATACTAACAATTGACATATGCCTTTGTGGTACCAGCCATTCCTCCAGACCTTTAAGCATATTCCTCTTCTCTCCTTCCCTCTTGTATTGGATAAAAAAAAAAAAGCAAATCCCACATTAGTCATTGGCATATCAGAGCTGAAACCACTCTAGGCTCTAAGAATATATCTTTATAATTTAAGGCTTACAAGGAGCATGCACCAATTAACACTGTGGAGCAAGCTTTTGATACAAATCATCATTAAATAAACACGCCGAAGCTTTTCAGAACCAGGAGCTACAAATGATAACAAAAGAAGTCAGCAGATCCAGCGGGAAAGAGCAAAAACCTCCTCCAAAACACACTCTGATGCCACTACACAAAAAGCAGCGGCTGGCAGAGATGCCATCAGCAAAAAGGGAAAAAAAAAAAAAAGAAGGAAAAAAAGTTCAAAATCTGCCACTCTAATTTTTAACAGTTTGAAAATGTTTAGCAGAATATATTTTATGCCTGTGGGAGATAAGGACAGGAAGAGTAACAGGACACTCTTCTAGTCTTGAAAGCCACCAAAAAAATAATTTGGAGGTATTTTCAACTTTATTTTATCTGTAGCCCTGACAGTTAATTTGGTGTGAAAAACTGCAACAGTAGAAAACAGATGTTAAGGGGCAAGCATATAGTTAAGGTCAAAACAAACATAAAACACCGCTTCCATTTCGAGGGGAAGGGAGAAAAGATTTGTCCAGCAACAGGTTTTATGCTAAACCTGCTTTTTTATTGTTCTGCTTATGATATCTGTAGACTACACAATGCAATACTGTCTGCCATAGCGCAATACCTCTCAGCACCAGTAATTTAAGACTTTCTTCTCTGTAATACACTAAACCATCATAACCTGTCTCTTCCTATTTAGTTTAACCTACAACCACCACATACTGATTTGGCTGTGTGTGGCTTTCTCTATTGCCATTTATTACTCCGCTCGACTCCTGAAATTCTGTTTGCAATTTAAGGCCACAAATTAGAAGCGTAAGTCATCTGTTTCCTATAATCCCCCTGTCAGGGCTGGAATCACATTTGGAGCTCAGCACCAAGCGCGGTCCTGGGCCGGCGCTGCCGCCCCGATTGGCCACGGGGGCTGGGAGCTGCTCTGGGAATAAAGAACGGGAACGGGAACGGGGCGCGCGGCTGGAGGCGGCGCGGGGAGCGGGGAGGGAGCAGCAGCCGCCTGCGCAGCGCAGAGAAATAAATACTATTTCACAGCCGTAACCTTTCGGAAATATCCTAACCGAGTGGTGGGGGATTGCTGGGGGAGCTTTCAAATATACATTTTTTTAAATTTTATATATATACAATTATTTTTTAAGTCATCTTGTAGGGATGGTTATAACTTCCTCCTTCAATCCGAATCTTTGGCGAGTTCTGCCACCTTTGTCACACAGCACATTTTCTGTCTGTGCTGTCTTTTGCTGTCCTAATTAACTGTTTTCCCCCCATGTGGCAGGCAATATACAGAGCTAAAATGGAGATTTTAACTCACTGGTTCCATTTTCCTCCTTTTTTTTTTTTCTGTAATTATTCTAATGAATCCATGCATTTGTTCCTTTGATGCCAGTGGAAAATGATTTTAAGTATGTAGATGAGAAATCTTAAAAGTGGGGTTTTTTCCTTCCTGACAACAAAACCTTAGTTAACATAAAAAAAAAACCCCACAATTTTTTCATGCAACATTTGGGGTTATGTCTACAATTTGAATATTATTTTCTTTCCTTTAAGATATTTTAATAGTAGTTCCTGACCATAACTGCTAGGAGCAAAAAAGAATCCATCAGTCTTTCTTACTTCAGATTATTTTAAACCTTCTCTTTATGGCACTGGGAGTGAGACAGTGTATCCTGTTACGATCTGAAAAGAGCAAGATAAAGCCTCTAAAAAGACCCCAATTCAGAGCAGCAGTCAGCAGGGAAAATATCTCTAGTTAATAGTCCAATGGGAGAGCTGCTCTGCTTGGAGGGAGGGGTGGGAATAAATAAATAAAGCTAGATTCCATTAATAAAAATTCCTCTGACTGCCTCATATTTACTAATAGATATACTTTTACATGGGCTTTGAACTTCTAAGGAGCAAATCAACTTGTTTTAAGTAGCACACTCTGCTAGTGTAGGACAGCCAAACGCTGAACTCTGCAGTGTGATCCAGGCTGAGTTGCAGCAAATATTTTTTTTCCCTTGGATTTAAGCAAAACAATAAAAACCTTATAATTTTTGTTTAAGTTAGAGGAGTCTTAAAAAAGAACATTCCACTGCTCTTTGTGCTTCTGTAACTTAAAAATTGGCTGTGCTTTTAAGTGAAATTTGGCAGGCTGTTAGTCTACAATGTGACTACGATATTTGGACATAACAAAATTGGCCAAGATATGATATTTTAAATGGAACTACTGTTCATGCAATTTCCTAAGGTTTGTTTTTGGGTTGGTTTTCTCTTTTTTTTTTTTTTTTTTACTATGCATTTGGTATTACAGTTTTATACACACAAATAAATACGTATTATGAGTCCACAATCTCCAAACGCAAACTATTGTCAAGATGCATTTACAGCGTGTACTGTGATGATTCCTGAGCAAAAAGGCTCCCTCATAATAATGAATGCCCATTATTATAAATAAGCACACAGTAGAAATAACTCATGGCACACAAAAGCACACGCAAACCACTTGGTTTGCTCCAGAGCTCAGACACCAGCACCACTATTGCCGAGCTCTGCGTTGGAAGAGCAACTGGAGTCCTGCCATGGAAATGAGCAGCATGCTAAGGAGCAGATGTTCCTCTTTGGAGGGGTGTGGGGGGAAGTCTTGCACCAAAATGTTGGTGGCCCCTTCTGGGTTTACGAGACAACCCAACTGCTGTGATGCTGCCCTGAAACTGTGAGGGACCTGTCTGCTGAAAATCTGGAAGCTGTGGGAGGTGAGCCTACAACAGCACTCCAGAAACACTTTGGAAGTCACATTTAACCACCGTTTTAAACCTGTGTCAGGGGCCAGGAGGATTATTCTCCTTCACCAAAAACTCCACACGCTTCCCAGCTCCCAGAACGTCAAAAAATACACTGACCATCTTGCTGGGTAGAAAGGGGGTTTGCGTGTGCCAGGTTCCACACAGACAGACACATGGTATAAAGTCAAATTGGCCATTGCTCTTATTAATTACCAATTGAACCAAACTGAGAAACTTAACCCCAGGCCTGGAAGCTGTGCCAGCTCCACTGTGAGCTACGCACAACTTCCCCCAAAACCAATCCAAGCGAGCCCGTCCGCCTCGCCTCTCGCTCCACCAGCACACACGACACAGCCCCAAACCCTGCAATGGGGCTCTGCAAACAAGAAAATCCTCTCCTGCTCTGCTGTGTTCACTCTCTCACTATAAAAATTAAAGAAAAATTTTGTTTCTTTGTCTTATCCCAGAGTTATGAATTAAAACAATATTTTGCTACGTGAACAATGCAACTGTATTCTATGTAGAAGCGCAGAAATTGCATCTCAAAATTCTTTATGCATTAAAATACATGGCAGCAATCTCAGATGCAAGTTAGAGGCCAGAGTGGTGTACAAACATGATACAGAGAATAAATTAAAATATTCCAAATGACACCTGGGAAGCTGGTAGCAGAGGCAGGTGCAGGAAGTCAGTGGTTGCAAGGCTCCAACTCAGGCCATGGCACAGCACTGGGAAGGTTTGAAGAGCTCTGGAGGGGACATAGAGTGCCTTGAGAAATCAGGGGAAGTGCCCTTGGTTTTGAATACACAGAAAATTAAGGAGCTGAGCAACTATGAACAGTAGTCCAGGAAAAAGGACAACATAGAAATTACTAAAGAAATATGTAATTATAGAATAAAATTATAGAATCATTTAGGTTAGGAAAGACCTCTAAGTTTATCGAGTCCAACCATTCCCCCAGCACTGCCAAGCCCACCACTAACACACATCCCCAAGTGCCACATCCACAGGGATGGTGACTTTTAAATCCCACCAGGGATGGTGACTCCACCACTGCCCAGGGCAGCTGTGCCAGGGCAGGACAATGCTTTTGGTGAAGAAATCTTCCCCAATATCCAACCTAAACATCCCCTGGCACAATCTGAGGCCATTTCCTCTTGTCCTGTTACTTGTTGCCGGGGAGGAGAGACCAATATCCACATGGCTACAACCTCCTTTCATGAAGGAAAAAGAAACTAGGAGAAGAAAAGGAATCTGATCTGTGGTTGAATCCCTAGGTTAGCTTTCAGTATTCATAGTCTGATGCTCATCTTATGCTTCCAAAAAACCAGACAAACCTCTAGTCCTTAACACAAATTTAAATACCCCTTGGGGACCGCTATTTGGAATAAACTGGAGGGACTGCACAAGCAGTTTTCAATTAGCAGTTTTGAACTAAAAAATGTGGGTTTGAATTAAGAATGAAGTCTTGAAGCAGAGCCTAAAATCACCTGTGAACAGACATGTTTTTGTCTTGTTCCTTGGAGCCGAGGGTGATGGGTAGGGAGGAGAGAAGGCGAGCCTTTCGTTCTTCATCGCTTCCCAGCTCCTACAGGAAACATCCCAAATCCACACAATGTTCCCGAGCACTACATCTTGCCTATGGATCTCCAAGCGATCTGACAGATGTGTAAATTCACACCGAGCCAAAAACTGCCCCGGGATAATACAGCTGTGCACACTAAAGAGCGCAAGTTATTCCAGCATGAATTCGTGGACAAAAAAAAATGTAATTTTAACCTACCTTTGGCTTCAAGGTGTACATTTTCCTGAGGTCATTTGGGGCTGATTTCACACTGTTGTGGTCACACTGACCCCTTTTTTGCTTATTAAAAAATCAAATGCAAAGAGGATTATTTTCTTCTTTTTACTTGCCCTTTTTTTTTTTTTT
>VXBT01012520.1:101695-119134 GCA_013400235.1 Oriolus oriolus
CCCCTTTTTTTTTTTTTTTGCTAATAGAGTGAGTGTTTAACAGGCGATGCGAGGATGAGCAGATTTTCTTAAATGCCAAATGTTGATGGATACACAGCACAGATACACCAGTATCATAGGCTGCAAATGTCACTTAGCCTCAAGAATTCCTCTGTCCAACACTGTTATAACAAGGTGCTTTTAAAATTGGAACAGGATTTACACCAGCGAGGTGTGAATCAAGGATACTTTTTTTTTTTTTTTACCCAGTGATAGCTCATCACTTCTTACAGAAACCTGGCATGGTTTAGGCAAAGCTGGATAGTTACTCAAACCCACAGTGATTTACAGGGGTTGCTCTCAATGCTTTCAGAAGGAGCTATTACTGGATGTCCCAAAAGTAGCTTTGAGCATAATAGTCCAGTTTGTGATGCACTGACCAAAGTAGCCAAACAATCCGGAACATATTAATTACAGACAGAAAACAGATTGTTCCTGAAGATACAGTCTAATACTCTGTCTTCACTTGGAACAGCTGTTTCTGAGTAGGTGAGGCACACAATAATTTTCTCTCCAAGCCCATGGAAACATGTCATTAACAGAGGCACAGTCAGCAGCAGTCACTCCTTTACACCAGCATTCACCGGACAAAGTTATTAATCCCACATTAATCATTGGATGGAGTCACAATGGAGTCATATAATAGCTGAAAGACGGTAAATTTGGAGATGTGATGCAGCAATAAAAGGGTTGGAAAGAAAAAATAAGTGCTATATTCAATGAGTTCTCAGGAGCTATTGCTTCATATCAAAAATTTTGGTTTTCCAAACTTTCTACATCAGTGTTTCAAAAGAGAATGAGAAAAGCATTGTTTTCAGGCATTTGGGGGTAGAGAGAGGGGAAAGATGGAGAAGAGGAAATATATCCCAGTGGCAAAAGCACCAGCTGAGAAATAATCAGCCCCCTCCTTGCTGTGCTGCCTTTACTCCACCTGCAAATCATGTGGGAAGAAAAGGGACATAGGACAGAGAGCTTTCCTTTCTCTTTACTGTGCACTGAGCATTCCTGTCTCTAATCCTTTTCTATATTGATGCTAGCCTGGAGACAGCACCAAACAGTTCCCAGAGTCAGTGAATCTCCTCACTAATTTCCACATGGGAATATTGATATGGAAAGACCAACATTGTACAGCTTTGTGTGGCTGTTCTCCACACCAAGCCATCTCCTGAACACTCCTGGGGAACTTGGTGTCATGTGCCATGGAGTGGCATTTCACAGTGTGGTGGCATGTGCCATAATGCAGCACGGAGCATGCAAGAGCACACAAACCCCCCATAAAGCCAGAGTGTTTGCTACTGTCTTAAACACAAGGTTAAAATTGCATAACTGTGTATAAAAGCATTTACATTGCCTTAGTCCACAAAGCACAGCATTGCTCGTGATGGGCTTTTGGGCCGATTCCCAAAAACCTTGCTGAAAATGTGGTTCCCTCTAATAAGATAATAAATATTTCTGAATGACCCGAAGTGATGCTCAGACTACAGCAAGAAAACTAAATTCCAGGAGGAAAGCTACAGGTGAAGCAAAAATCCCCACAGATTATCCTCAGATATTCTGGAGGATCTCTCTTTGGGTGCTCGGCATAAAGAAACCAAAACTCCACTGTGGCTGTTCAACGATGAATTTAAAAGGCAGAATATTCTCTGATTATATTTTTATGAATAGCTTTCCCTGTTGATAACCTGCCTGTATTTAATGCACAGAAGTTTCTTCAGTGAGATTTTTCTTCTACAAAATGCTTTGCACTTTAATATGAGTTCCTGGGCAAAACTGCACTGTGGGCAAATGCTCTGTTGGAGGGCGGGGAGTGGATCTCCCCTTCAATGAGGTACCTTCATGAAGCAGAACTCTTTCTCCCTGACCCCACCACTTAACCAGGCAGCCTCTGCTCCCTACACCAGCACAGGGCAGGCCTCTGCTCTGTCTCACCTCTGCCTTCTCTCACCTCCTCTTTACCTCCTAAATTGGTTTAAATCCTTACATCTGTCCACGTGGCCTTTCTGATCCCCTCCAGGCATCTGTTAGCAAACCAATCTAGAACTCCCCTCACGTTCCTCACTTTTGTGAAGGTTTTCTTTTGAGGTTTCTGTACCTGACATCAAGGTGAGCAAATTTTAATAGGGGAAATGTCATCTTGGAGCAATTAATATCTTTTGGGGTTGCCCAAGAGCAGCTCCCATCCTTACCACACCCTTCTGCACTTCACTCTTGGGGTGACTGTTGTCCCCTGAGCGCTTCCCTGGTCTCACTCCTTTGCTGTGCTCAGCCAAACTTCTCAGCCCTTATCAGGGTCAAATTCTGTCACCTTTGGGGTTTCAATCATTATTCTCTCCAGTGCCAACTCTTTTCAAAGGAAACAAATACAATGTACAAAGGAGAGAATGAGGAAGAACACCCGTCTTTTGATTTTATTGATATAGATGAATGTAAACAACTTCAAGGACCGCTGCTTGGGGAAAATGTTATTTGTCTGCTCTTTTTTATACAGATAATTTCACACTTTGTGAATATTTTGAATTGGGTTGGATCTTCCAGAGTAGAAAAATAAGAAGTATAATTCTAGGTGACCTGTATGATCTTCTACAGATGGAGAAAAATTTGCTAATGGACTTCACAGCCTCAGATAACTGACTCAGATTTCTTAAATTAGACAGAGTCTGGTGTTAATGACAACATTTATTGCCTAATCCAAAAACCAAAGTATGTTTTTGCCCATGCTATGCAATCCACAATAAATGTTTAAACAATCTATGTGATTTCCAAAGTCCAGGAAAACCTCTCAAACAGGTTTCATCTCTAGGCACCTCCTCAACGTGGAACAAGATCTCCTGGAAATGATTAACACCAGCCCTCATTTCACTGCTCTCCTCTTCTGGAGAGCCACGTGCTCCACTTGCTCTGGTGGCAGAGGGAAGCCAACCCGCAGGAAATGGGTCTGTTGCAGTTTACAATGCCTTTTAGCATGGCAACAGTAAAACCCAAAATAGATTTTTAAACCAGAATCACATTTACATATGTATTGATTCCTTTCCCTTTTGTAGTGGTGGTTAACGCAATCTGATGAGCCGCATGCTGAATATTTGAAAGCTACGAAAAATCTGCTTTTTAGGATATGTGTGTGATAACTTGGATGCCACTAACGTAATTTTAAACTTTTACAGCATGCCAAAATATCTGACAAATTTGGTACCTTATTTCAAGAAGATTTGGCGTTTTTCTGTGCTGGTTTCTTCAAACACACGTAGCAGGTTCACTTACTACTGAAGCACAGCAACCTCTAGCTCAGCACGTATTAACTCTTTCACAGCAGAGGACAAGGCACTATTACATCGCACAGGAAGTGAAAAATATCATACCCAATTAAAACTGCATGGAAAATGAATGTACGAAAAAATTAATTACCCAAGTTGGAATTTGTCTGGGATATAAAGGCTAAGACCCATATAGTTTTTTTTAAAAAGCATAGTCCCTATAATGGCCATATTTAATATTTTATATATGACCCTAGGTTAAATCTGAAAGATCTGCTATAGATCAATTATAAACCACTGATTTATCCTTGAAAAGGAAGAAAACAACTAGTTTTCTAGTAGCCCTGAAGAATGTTACAAAACATCAAAGATCTTGCCCTTTTCCTGATAACACAGAAATCAGGCACTGATGGAAAAAAGCTCTCCCGATCACCAAGTAATGAAACAGTAATGAGCATGGCAGCCAGCTCCTCTGCTATCTCATTACAATGCGGGGTGTTGTGGTGTGTTTGCCAACGCTTGAGAGAAAGGGAAAAAAAGGCTGACAGTCTCTGCTGTGAGGAAAGGCTGAGAGAACTGGGGTTCTTCATCCTGAAGAAGAGAAGGCTTTGGGGTGACCTGATTGTGGCCTTCCAGTACCTGGAGGGACCTGACAAGAAAGATGGAGAGAGGCTGTTTACAAGGGTTTGGAGTGACAGGACAAGGGGGAGTGTCTTCAGACTGGAAGAGAATAGGTTTAGGTGGGATAGTAGGAAGAAATTTTTCCCCATGTGAGCAGCGAGGCCCTGGCACAGGGTGCCCAGAGAAGCTGTGGCTGCCCTTGGATCCCTGGAAGTGTCCAAAGCCAGGCTGGATGGGGGTCTGAGAATCCTTGTCTAGTGGAAGGTGTCCCTGCAGGGAGTGGAACAAGATGATCTTTAAGGCCCCTTCCAACCCAAACCATTCTGGGATTCTGGGATTCTGTGTCTATATGTCTATACCACTTTGTGTGAGGAAAATGTTAATTAATATAAGACAATTTTGTTTCTTCTTGACAATAATAATCCTCCAAAAATTGCATTCCTGATTTAAATGTTCATGGTTCTGTTCATGGATCACCTCCACAACACCAAAGGCTGATGCTTAATCGTTAAATTCACAACAAATTACCCCAAGAGGAAACAGTCCAACATATCTTTACTCGTAAAATTCCATTACAAGATCCTTTGTTCAAGAAGAGAACACGTGGCAGATTTTGTTACCTATCTCCTATTCACCTGGAACTGAACATTATTTCTCAGAGGTCCGCTGAACTCAGCACAGAAGGGATCATGGCACTGGCAGAGGAGTTTCACATGAAGGAGTTAACGCATTTGCAACCACCAGACACAAACACGAATCTTTGCAAGTCCTGCTGTAATGCGGCTCCCCTGATTGCCTCAAAAAGACAAATTTCTGTTACAACACGGAAGCATTATAAACTAAATTCACCAGAGTCCCGTTGTGCCTTAGCTAGAGAATATGATTCCTGTATTAAGTGCTTTTAATTTCAGTGCTTGGGAGCTGGTTTAAAACCGTCTGCTAATTTGCGGCGCTGTAACAGTCGCGCTCTCGTCTTTGCAATCAGAGGCAGAACTTCTTTAATGTGCCTCTTCTCATTCCACTTTGCTCAGAGATAAGCCTGGGCAGCTCTCCACCTGTCTTGGCAAATAAATCAGCTGCGTGAAGCCTCCGACAGGTGAATTTGTCAAGCCTTGATATGCTCCTGGTAGGAGTGAAATCCTCCCATGACAGGTGATCATAGAATCCCAGAATGGTTTTGGGTTGAAAGGGACCTTAATGACCATCTCATTCCAAGCCTGCCAGCCATGGGCAGGGACATTTCCCATTAGACCAGGATTCTCAGAGCCCCATCCAGCCTGGCCTTTAACACTTTCAGGGATGGGGCATCCACAGCTTCTCTGAGTGACGTGTGCCAGGGCTTCACCACCCTCACAGGGAGGAATTTCTTCCTAATACCCCATCTAAACCTACTCTCTTTCAGTCTGAAGACACTTCCCCTTGTCCTGTCACTCCAAACCCTTGTAAATAGCCTCTCTCCATCTTTCTTGTAGCACCTTTAGGTACTGGAAAGTGCTTTAGGATCTCCCTGGAGATTTCTGCAGGCTGAACAACCCCAATGTTCAGCCTAAACCTACTCCATCTCTCCTGTCTCCCAGGGTCACCCTCCTCTTGCCTCATTGCATCAAGTTCTTGAGGTGCTGACCCTCAGGAACCCAAAACTTCAAAATTGTGGACCTACTGAGGATGATCTTGCAAAATGTGTTTGATGGCACCACGTACCTGTCCTGCTGGCTGACACAGGACCGTGCACTCAGCACCACCCCTGCCACCACCACTCCCTGCAGCTGGAGGCATTGCAGAGCAGAATGAATGTGTCCACCTTTCCCATCATCAACTTGCAAAAATAGCCAATAGTTGTCCTGGGCCCTGAACATGACAAAATACTTGAAAAATATCCAACTGGCCAAATACTGAAAAACTTCCTGTGGGGAACATCAAAGAAATTTCAAGCGGATGTGGTCCCCTGCTCCATGCATCCCATCCACTAAAAAAATGTCACAACACTGTTGAAGGTTACATGACGTAATCTGGCATAAGGTGGTAAATATTGGAGGCTTGGGAGAAAATTTCCCAAGTTCAGTACTCTGTAGTAGGTATTTCATGGGAATTTATTGTGGTGGGTGGAAGGAGGGTAGATGACAATGACCTGCAAACCATAAACTTGTATGTATACTTTTTTTCCCTGTGAAAATGAATTATTTTCAGGTAGTTTAACATATCTCTGATTCTAATTAGCAGGCAGACCAAGATTACTCTGAACATTTGACCTAAGTAGCTTCATTTCTTTGTTTAAGAACAGATTTTCTTGAGGCTGGTACAATATGTGAAAGGAGCTCGGCTCCACTGCTGGGAACAAAAATGGAGCATTAATTAATTATTTAATTCCTTTTTTAATTACTATTGTATCAGAATCTTAAAGTGGGGCATTTCCCTGTGTCAGGAAATGGCTTTTAAAAATGCATCTCTACAATAAAAAGTAAAAAAAGAAATGGAGGAAGAAAGAAAAAGAAATCATTCTTCTTCAAATTGAAACCAGCATAAAATATTACCCCAAAAGACCTGGGCTGATTTCTTTATAAATGAGCACAACGTTAGAACCATGGCAAAGGCAAATTGGCCTACAAGAAAACTGACAGCTTTATAGCCCCTGCCTCTGATTGAAATGTTGGGAAATCTCTTGGCAATTCTCCCAGACATCCAGGTAGAACAGTGAGTTCACTGATTATGTTAACTAAAACAATCTGCCTTTGCACAAACGCACCTCGAGCCCAGCCAAGTGTGAAGGCTTATCAACGTGCCAGACCAAGAAAAAGACCTATTTACCTGCAGAGAGCAGCTAAACGACAGGGCCCTGCAAAACGACCCGGGGACATCAGCGTGCAGGGCTTCTTTTATTGTCATTTTTTTAATATATGGCCTAAATGAAGGCAATGAGGCCTCGGCGGGACCGCGTGGGTGTTAAACAAGAGGATTCCAACCGATGTGTTTAAACGCTGGTAGTAATCATTAATAACGAGAAACACCATCCTGAGGAACATGGTAGTAAAACACATACGGGCAGGGAAAATAACTCTGGGAGAAGAAGGCTCAACACAGTCCTTAGCTGTTATCTTTTTGGCCTGCCATGGCTCAGAGGAAGCGCTGCCAGGACACGGGGATCTCGCTCGCGGGGCAAACAAGGAAATTGTTTATGTTTTCTAAAGGGGGAAAAAATGAGAGCCACAATAAACCTAAACAATAAAGATTACAAAAAGAAACAACGCCGTTAAGTGGCAATCTTTTGAGGTGAATGCATAGCTGAATGTTATTTTAAACAGCACATAACCCAGGGAATTATGATGTTGTTTACACAGGCCTGTCTCTTGGAATCTGTATATGTTTAGAGTTTGGTTTGTTATATGTCTTGGTTAAGCTCTCCAATATGTCTGTCTTCTGAAAAAGAGCCCTATGCTGCGCTAAAACTTAGCTCCAGCAAGTTAAAAATACAGAGAAAGTACCTTAAGTAATGTCCCTTTCCCTAGAGATGCCCTTGGTAGCAGTCAGTAATGCAATCAGATATCCAGGGTTATTTCGATTGCCTGCCAAAACATCACTCATGTCTATTAAAGCATCCTGAAAAACACCATTACATCAATTCCAGCAATGGCATAATTATTCTTCTTTCTGGAATGTCTTCTGATGTGAGTCACCCTGCCGGCGTGGGATTTCTCTGGAAAGCTGCTGTAGGAATGTCCCAGAGGCTGCGGGGTAGGGTGGGGGCTGGCGGCGAGATGCTCTCATCCCAAAATTTGGTGGATGCCCAGGATGGTGGCTGGATGCACCGTGCAGTGACACCCTACCAATGACTTAGACACAACCCCTTCTCCCAAAGACATGGAGCCCCAACAGGTTTCTCCTGCACTGACACACTGAATTTTGAAAAAGCACATTTTTGCAACAGCAAACCAAAGCAAAGCACTGACAAGGATATTTTTGCTGAATAACTTGGGCTTCTCCTTTAAAATGCAGGCAGGAAATTTCTAGGAAGCACAAGGCATAGTTAGAGTAGTTTATGTATTAATGAGCATGTCTCTCTCTCTGCTCATTCCAGCTGCAGTTATCCCAGGACTTCCACGTGGGCAATGCAAACCACACCTCCTCAATCCAGGGTAGCATGACTGCCACAGGGATTGTAGATAGAGAATCCCTAGGAACAGGAGGATTGTTATCATTCCATGTTTTAAGAATTAAGAAAAATCTATAGAAAATCCACGTGAGAAATTCTGGGTTTGATTAGTGTAAATCCCAACTTCTTTGAGGCCAATGGATCTTCTAGCTCAACACTCAGAGGAGAGTTTGTCCCTCTGCCTTCTCTTTTAATCTTCCTAACCGAAATGTTTGACTTGATGAGATTCTGCTTCATTGCAGGAATAGCACTGGTAGAATAATGCAGCATTAATTTTGCATTTTGGAAGAATAAAAAGCATTGGATGTTATCACTAAATAGCAACTAGACCAAAAGTCATCCCTAAAAGAACTACTTATAGACATTTTTTTCCAGGAATTCAGAAATGGACAAGTGCCATTGCTAAAAAAAAAACAAGTAATATTTTCTTTTATTACTTTGTATGAACATCCAAACTGTTCCTATCTAGCTCATGAAGCTGTAGCAGTGCTAACAGACTTGTGATGAAGACCTGGCCTCACTGAAATCAGTCAAATACCCAGAAAATTCAAAATATGTGTCTTTTAAGCTACATACTGCTTGCTAAGTATCACAGAGACCACACCAACAAAAAATAAATCATTTAATCAGCTATCAGATAAATCCTAGAGTCACAATCCAAATGAGAGCATGGGAAAGGCTCTTAAAAAAGACCCTTCGAGCATGAAGGAAAAAAAATAATGATAATTGAAATGCTGAATAGTCATTTGCATTGCTCTTCTGGGCACAAGGACAAATGTGACATTCCTCTTCATCTGCTGCTTGATGCTGGTTATTAGAAAAATAAAACCTCTGAAATTTCTCTCCTTCCTTTGGACAATGCTCTCCATTGCATTGGGTGGGATTATTAGGGGCATCCTGTGCAGGGCCAGAACAAAACCTCATCACAACAAATCTCAGTCATCATCTCCCTACAAACAGAGAGGACATGAACAGGCCATCAGCAGGTCCAGGCTTAGACTATTTGTTACAAAAAAACCCCAAAAGTCATAAGAGAAGTGAATGTGAATAGATGCATTTTATCAATGAAAAAAATGGAGGCAGAGAAGCATGAAAAATTCTCATACTTTTCAGCAGGATATTTTCCTGCATTTGGCATTTATCACAGTTTAATCTATTTTATGTTTTCTTGATTGTTTATTGTAAAATGGGATAGATACTTTGAACAAAGCTAGGGCAGGACATGAGTCAATATCCAGCAGCAACAAATATTTAGAGGCAACAGATTTGTAATAATTAGATGGAGACAAGAGATGATGAATTGGTAAATCTGAAAGTCTTTACAAACTCTGAAAATCTCAGATGATCGTTTAATCCATCAACTATCTTCTTAAGAAATACAATCACGCAAACTCCTGCCAAAAAAATCCTTACTGTAATCCTACCTTTATCTCATCCACAAATTTACGTTTTCTATATAAAGACACGATCCCTCTTAAAAGGTCAGCGTTTGTAGCTGTCCACCAAACACCCCAATACGCCCGCACAGCCCCGCAAGGTCTTTGCCACGTCTCTTTTATAACCTACAGCCGCTTCTACGGCAAACAGGGGGAAATCTCCCATTTCTACGTGGCACACACATGTTTCTCCCCGTACCAACTTCCACTTCTGTTTCTCGCAGGTTACACACGGCTTAGATCCCCTTTCAGCCCAACGTGTACTGAACTTACTAAAGATGAAGCGAGCAGGCGTTTCCTCATAGCGCTGCCTCACACATGGGACAGCTTAATGGCTTCGCAATTAATATATGCATAAGTACAACCTGCATTAGTGGTGGCAAAAGGCGAGTTGGCTCCTTGATTGCACATCATTAAATAATACCAAGGTTCTCGTGTTCGGTTGCAAGCGTGTGATCTACCTGTTCAAAGGTGGAATATCGTGTGAGTCTGCACATATTCCCATCCCCATACGTGGTTAAGCTTGCTCTGACATGATCCTCTTCTTTTTTTTCAACCTCTGGAAACCACCTGGTCTCACGTTTCCTGGTGACAGGCAGCAATTTTAAAATGATGCTGCAACAAATCACACTAACAATAAGAGAAAGCCTGGCCCAGGAGCTATTTACTTCTGAAAATAAAAACAACAACAACAAAAAAAGAGGATATTTTATCTGAACACATTACAAAGAACTGCTGCACGATGGCAATGGGGCCCCAGAAAGGGAAAAGCTGAGGAACTATTGCTTTATAGAAATTAAGGATAAATATCCTTTCTTACATTAGAGGAATGAAAATAGGTTTAAAAATCCTGAGGAGGGTTGGGGAGCTGAAGTTGGTTTCTTTAAGCAACTCCTTCATATAAATTCTAACTCTGCAGTTAAATGGAAATGCTTAAGCCTATAAAACCAGAAGGAGATGAGGAAAGGGGGGAACCCATATACATGAAACCAGCAGATACAGAACCACTTTATACAGTTCAGTAGGCAGGCTAACATGAACTTAATAGTGACAATTGTTTTAAATTGATTCAAATAACAAATACACATTTCAGAGATTATGAAGTTTTGCACTGCATTTTTCTTTTTATCTTTCAAAGAAAACAATGCTAATAGTTTCCTTTTTCCTATGCTCAATGACTATTTACTACTTTCTTGATGTGGACTTTCAAAATACAAAGAAGGTTTGGCAAGTTTTCAAAGTCTTTCTTCAAAGTCAGCTCTTAAGTACTTTTTACAAAAACATGAAGAATACTTACTACGGAGAATTGATAATGTACTGCTTTCGTTATTTGTATATGAAATACTGTTAGATAAATGCACATGGATTCATTTGTTTGGACCTTCTCTGTTAACCTTCTGTATGAAATTGATTTCGATTGATCACAAGAGTCAGGAACGAAACAATTGCTTTCAACCAAAAGCTGCTTCAGACATTATAGACCCAAGTTTCAAAGAAAAAAAGTTACTGTACTTGCAAGTTTAGAGTCAAACTTGGCAGTTCTTCCAAACAGAGTGGTCAGAAGAAGAAAAATAAAAACAAACATCCTTCCAAGATTTTTTTTTTCTTCAATTGCCATACAAAATAATGGTACAAGTATGTCACAACCCTTTCCGAAAGTTATTCATGAAGACATAAGCAAAGCGTCCTAAATACTTTGTTGCCAGAGAGTTAACATTTGTAGAGCATTTTGAGAATTTAAGGGACTTTAGAAAGTTGTCAGCTCTTTGCTGCTGCACACAGCTAAACTTGAAAACAGACACAAATCAAAGCAGCCCCCTCAACGTGACAAACCCGAGCGGTCAGACCATTTGTAGCCAAGCACATCAGTCTGTTTGTTAGAGGTGAATCGACCCGGGGGCCAAATCCAGAGGTGATTTGTAACGTGGTGCAAATTAAACTGTGTAAGTAGGAGTAAGTAGACGTGAGTGAGTGTGAGAGCCTGGGCTGGTGGTGCTCACACTCCAAGAGGCCTGGGAAAGGTACCAGGAGGGAGAGAAGCAGCCCTCAAGGCTAAAGGGATGTCTCATTCCAGACGTGTTACCTGGAATTGCAGCACCAACCTTGTGCACTCCCTGTCACCATCCAGCAGAAGAGGCTGCAAGGAGCATCCCCCAGCCCTGCCCAGAAATACCCTCTGGGTTAGCTCTGAGGTGCTCTGTCAGCAGTGAGGGAGCTCAGGTTGTGCTGGTGGAAGTGGGTAAGGAGCATCTCCATCACCTCCTCCTCCCCGCCGAGCCCTGTGGGCAGTGGTGACGAGCAGGACCATTTTCGGCTGTCACGGTGGGTTTCCCGAGGAGCGTGTCTCTGCTTTTACCCCAGTTGTGGGTCTTTCTCTGATTATCTCCCGAAATTACACTCTGGCCTTCATTTCCCTCCCTACCCCTAACGCCCCTGTTCCTCCAATTTCCTGTCTCCAGTGCTGACGCCTCTTTGTTCATCTCCCATCTTTTCTCTGTCTTGTCTATTTAGACCGTAAATTGTTTGATAAAGAGACGATGACTTAATAGGTGTTTGCACTACATCTGGCAACATTTGGTCTTAATCTCAGCTAGGACATGAAGTCTCTACTATTAAGCGAACAATTAATAATGATTAGGTCCTAAAGCAGCAATGTGCAACTCCACTAACCTTACCCAGTATATCCTACCACCCTTCTATTTCTTCTAATGCCTGCTGGCTTCTGCACTGGCTTCTGAGCCGTGTCAGCCGAGGGGCAGCAGGCATTGCTGCTCAGTAGCCCCCTGGATGCTTTGGAAAAGGGGAAGTTAAACTGGAAATTACGCTAAACGCGAGTGCAAGGTCTCACAAAAACTTATAATGTATTCTTATGACAGGGCTGTGCTATGCATAATATAAACAGCTGTATGTAAGGGAGATCGCTGCTCTGTTTCAGGAAGTAATAGCTAAAGAGGCGTTTATTTCTGACAATTAATGGACATAAAAAGCCTATGTGCTATCTAAAGAGGGGAAGATTAAAGGAGGGAAGTAGCTTATACTATTGGATCGGCTGCACCAAAACAAATAACCTCACAACTTCGTTTTGTACAGAGCATTCCATAAAGCCTGGATAATAAAATGCTTTACAGCGAGCAGAGAGGGAGGGAGGAAGCAGAAAGCAGAACAGATATGTTTTGAGCCGAGATTGGATCCGAAGCAGCGAAGCCGTGCCAAGCAGCAGGAGCTGCAGAGGAGAAGCTCTCACCCCAGCGGCGGCAGGAGCCCGGGACAAGCCAGGCAGCGGGCTGGGCTCAGCCTCAGCAGTGTCACAAAGAAAAATAAAAAATACAAAAAAAAAGAGGAGAGGGGGAATAAAACGACGAGGAGCCAAATTTTTTCTCCTGATTCCACCAACGCAACCCCACTGACATCAATGGGTGTAACTGAGAACAGAGCCAACCCGAGGCAGCCCGGCGGACGCGCAGGGAGAGTTTGAAAACAAACAGGATGCTCCTGATGGGTGAAGGAAGATGGATGGGGAGCTGGCGGGGGAGCTCCCGGCCACCCTGCTCCATGGGAGACCCCATCCCAGACACACACGGCTGCAGCTTGCTTCCCGCACGGGAAGGGTTTGCTGGGAGGCCCCGGGATGTCCCCAGGGCCGAGGGCTGAGCAGGTTACAGCTCCTGCTGCCCGCAGACTGGTGTGTCAGAGCCTGGGAGGCGGCGGGCAGATGCTGGAGAGAGGGCTGTTCCCTAAAACTTCCCTGATTTTGCAGGAAAAGCCGCATTTCTGATCAGCCCTCTTTGTAGTGCAGTGGGGGGAAAAAAAAATCTTAGGGAGCCCACTGCCAGAGATGTTTATCTGCCACATGACAGGACCCCCCGGGATTATTTCTAGATCCTGTTGTAGCACGTAAAAAGAGCAGATTCAATAAAGGAACTGATTTCCAGCTTCCCCAGCACAGAGATCCATGCAAGACCTAAAATAAAACCCGATTTCCCTAGGCTTGTGCAGTCTTGTGCTGAGCTGGGTAACATGCAAAGCAGACAGGTTTTTATAGAATCTCACCCTAGATTACTTTCAGAAGTAGTTTTTTCATAACATATTTGTTTGGAAGATTTTGCTGTCTCTTCCTCTATTTCTATTTTCAGACAGCTTTGTTTAGCGGGAAATAGAAACAAAAATGCAGCTCTTTTACCAATTACTCAATATTTCAAAATTGATCCAGTAAAATAAAAAGTTATTCAGAGCTTGTGGGACACACACACACGCACACACACACACACACACACATGCTCCTTATTCTCTAATCCTTCCAAGGAAAAAAATGTCCAAATAGTCATTTTGAAAAGCTGCTGGGAGTACACAGACAGCTGTTCCTCATACATACTGCAAATGTTTCTTTTAAATTCCTACGGACGCAAGAGTTTGATACCAAGCCAGTACCTCTAGAAACGGAGAAAACTAAACACACCCCATACTGATGCTTTTACTGTCCCAACAAACTTTCTCCCACAACTAAAATGTTAAAACTTTTACCCCACATCCCACATTGGGAGATTAGTCCAATAACTAATGTTCTGTCCAAGTAAAATACATTTTGTCATTGCTTGAAAATGTTACCTTTCACAGAAGTATAGTATTTCTGACCAGCAGGGAACATATGTCAACATTATCTATTATTACACAATGTCAGGACCAGAAAGGGAAGGTGGGTGGTGGATGTTAATAACAACTTAAGCGATTTTCTAAAAGAGGCATTTGAGAAGTACAAAGCCAGAAGTTTTGAATGTTTTGTCTGATTGTAGCTGTGTCAGCAACCTGCCCCCACCACTAGCACAAACCTAATTCTGCCTGTGACCCAGTGCCTAGTTCTCTTTTCAATTTGAGCCAACACATTGCTAAACTGGAAAGTTTGAAAAATACCTTCAAAAACTTCTCCACCAAAAGGAAAGAGGAAAAAAAAAAAGAAAAGAAAAACTTATGATCAGTCCTGGTGGAAGTGTTAAGGCTGCGATTTTAAGACCGAGATTTTTCACTTTGATTTGCTTTAACACTGTGTTAAACTGCTTTTCCTGCGCTGCTACCCATAACTATATTTGTCTGCAGAGTGTCTTCATATTAAACTTTTTTTCTTGGTGGAAATGCACAGTCCCATGAGGCAGACTAACACAGAAACCATCTCCCTGTTCTAGCCAAGGAATTGGAAAATTGGGGGTCACCCAACATCCTGCAACAGATTTCTCATGTGCCCTGAGCCATGTCACTTTTCTCCCCTTGTGCCTCGATGACCAGGGTGCAGCCTCTCCAAGGTGCTGTGAGATGCCTGTGCCAGAGACCAGGACACACCTACAGCAAAAAGACCTTCCAAACACCTGAGGTAAACAGCCGGCTGCACTGTGTGCTTACCCCGTGTGTGTGAGAGATTTCCCTTCCACAGCCAAACGTGAACTGTTCATTTGGGTCCCGGGAGATGCTCGAAGGAAGCATCAGGATGTTGAATGATCATAGAATCATAAAATCTCAGCATGGTTTGGATTGGAAAAGACCTTAAAGACCATATTATTCCACCCCCTGCCATGGGCAGGGACACCTTCCACTAGACCAGGTTGCTCCAAGCCCTGTCCTTGGCCTTGCAGATGGACCCTTTGGATGCTCCCCAGGACAGCTTTCACACCCCTCTGCACCACCAGGGTTTCAAAGCTGTTTGAGTAGTTTTAAGATGACCAGACAACCATTTTTGGCATGGACTTGCTTATAAAACCCTCGCTGTAGGAAAGTTTGGGAAACTTCTTTCCCACCAGAACGCCTGCAAACAGAAACGGAGCAGGCAAATGCCAGCACTGAATAAATCAAAGGGAGATGAGCGGTGATGCCGTTCTTCAGCCACGTTTCCAGCAGTAATTCTGTTGCTGGAAATGTCGAAATTAATGTCTCCAGCATCTCTCTTCCACTGTCTAGTGCTAAATCAGAGAAAAAAGCTGCAGGAGGGAGGTCTGTAGTGCTTACCTGTGTGGAAGCCCATCCAGGACCGTTCCCTGCTGCCGATGGCACCGCAGGGTGGTGAACACGAGGGACCCCATGGGCTGAAAAGGGAGAGGAAAATGGCATTTTCCTTAAAATAATCGCCATGTGTGAGGCAAGTTTGGCACAGGTATTTCTTAAGCGGCACCTTTCCACGGAGAAGAATGTGTTGGTTCCAATCTCACCACTCTGTGAAGATCACCCAGCCCCTCAGCATCATCCTGGTATTTGGGTAGAGTTTCCATTAAACCCTGTTTTACGCGTAACCATGTCAAATAATGGGCCTCACATTCAATTTTTCAAGGTGGATTTGGGTGCTGAGAAAGGCAAATTTCTTCCCCCACCACAAACACATTAGTGTGAAAGCTGCTGGGCCCATATTTCCTCACCTTTTTGTTTTGTTTCTTTCGTTTTGTTTTCATATCTCTTTCAAAAATCTATGTAATTTCTTTGCAGTGTGTTCTTTCCCCAAAAGCAAATCCTTCAGGGTATTTATTCCCCTCAAAATACAAATTATTCTGTTCCCCAGTAATTATCTGTTTTGCATACAGTTACACAGCTGAATCAGAAGCAGCAAGATATGAATAAATATATAAATAATGGACACACTGAGGTGTAGTTTCTCATGTTTAACATAACACAGGGGAATACATTTTTATAGCAAGCCAGTAAATGTTGCAAACTGATGTTTTCAATTCCAGTGACTTAGAATTAACTTCTAACTGTGAGAGCTAAACTAGCTGCAGTCTTTTATAATCTCATGCTTTAAAGTTATAATGGTCTTTTTTCATCTGCTGTGAAAGAAGAAATTATATTTTACTAGGAGATGGTAAAGGTAAACCACAGGAAAAAAAGTACACTTCAAACTGCTTAAAGATAATTATTTTTGTTCCATGTGATTTCACTCAGTGATATAAAGGAGAGTTGGGTTAGCCTGTTGGAGTGGGAATGTGCTGGTGAGTAGAGAAAAGCACATATTGTTTGGCAATGCTTAAGGCGTTTACATGAAAAAAAAAAAGGAGAAATATAGCAAAAACTGTAGAAAAACTGGAGGAAAACCACTTCTTTTTTCCCCATAAGCAGCAGTTCAAACACCTATCAAAAGCAAAACTTAGCCCTGTGCCTTTTTTATGAGGCTGAAACCAGCACATTTAGAAAAATTTTCATCCAAAAAACCCCCAAATCCTCTTTGGAAGCGCACATTCCTCTAAGCCACGGCAAGAGGTTGTGTTCACCTTGGGTAGGTTTGGACTAGACCAAAGCTGCCCCCAAAGGTATTTTTAATGAGCATTTTCTTGTATCACTGACCTACAGCACTTTTGTGACCCCTGCCACCCCACCTGGCTGCACTGCAGGGCTGGAGGCACCCCAAGGCCACCACCACTTGCCCCTCATGTGGCTCCTGAGAATCGAACACCCCTCAAGCTGGGCTGCAAAATTCAGATGCAGCCTGAGCAGGAGCTCGCTGGCCTGACTCCACTTCTTTGGGAATGAGGTTGGAGCTCTGAACTCAGATCTGAACCTGGATCTTGGGTTTAGATCCAAGGGTTTGGGTTGGGCCCCATCTCTAGTAAAGAAAAGCATAAAAAGAGATGAAAAGATAATTGTAGAAACTTAAAAGCCAGCACTGCATTCTTTTAAAATTACAAATTAAGCTATAAGCGATTCCAAACTATGCTGTTTTTATTAAAAATGACTTAATAATCTAATCTTCCTTTCCTTTCTTTTCTTTTGGAATTTATCCTATATCCCAGTAATCGCACATAGAAATTACACAACACCATGCTGGATACTCCTGACAATATAAACACAATTGTTTATCCAGAAGCATTATAGGTTCATGCAAAAATACAGCATTTAAAGCTTGTGGTCAGATCAAGAAACCACAAGTATAATTGTTTGTTTATCCAGCCAAGCATTACTCTGCTGTGTAAGTTTA
>VXBT01012520.1:119147-147905 GCA_013400235.1 Oriolus oriolus
GGGGGGGGTGGGTGGTTGAATTTATTTATTTATTCCTAACCTGTCTTAAAAATTAAAGTTACGGAGCAAAGGCAGACCATGAAAGGCAAAAGGGAACATTTTGAATAAGGAAACTGCGCCTTTGTCGTAGCTCATGTTACCCTGCTTCATCCTTCCAGGGAAGCCTCGTGATAACAGGGCCCTTTGGTGGAATTTCGACATATTTTTCCCTTTAGTTCGGGGCAGCTGGTTTCTTTCCTCTCGGAGGAGAGAGACGAAGTATATTTATCACTCCAGCAGTGACTCAAAACAAACAGGAAATCTTCATCAGCAGGCTCCTGGGCAAGGCAGATACCAAGGTACTGGCAGAAAGGAAACAGAGGCTTTGGGCTGTGGGAGTCCGACACGCAGCATATTCTGCAGCAACAGCAGATAAGTGGGCTGGAGAGCCACCAAATTATTTTTAAATTACCGAAAAAAAATAATAAAAAGGTGTTCTTGAGGTAGCTGAGAGCACTCATGGCATCCACGGGGGCGGCTGAGCTGGACACTCAGCCCGGACATGCACTGGGAACCTAGGAGAGGGAGGAAACCTGTGAGCTGGCCGGGCTGGGAGGTTTCGCTTTGATCCCGTGGCTTAGGAAACCCACTCCTTTCTCCTCAGCAAGCCCTTCTTTAAAAGCAGAGGTTTCCGGCTGGGATGGTCGCCTTGCAGCCAGGAGGGAGGCAAAAAGCTAAGAAAAACAACAGCAAAAAACCCCCCAACTGTTAATAATTTTAACGTTTGATATGATTATTCATATTTATTAATGGTGTGTTAATAATTTTAACTGTCAATACAATTATTTATGCTCATGGGTAGTTTTAGAAAGGCCTCTGAAAACAAGATGATAAATGGCCCGGCAATGATGATTCCTCCTGCACTGGTTAGAGACAGTCCTGACACAGGAGCTGCTCTGTAGGGTTGGTTGTGGGAGTTTTTTCCCTCTCTTTCGGTGTCATGAAATATTAAACTCAAATACTTCAAGTCCGTCTGTCCACCTGAAGAGCAAAACACAAGGACAGCACAAGACTGACCCTGGTCTGCTCCTTGGAGACATCTCTGCCAAATGGCTGCAAGGACACTTCGAGGCTGTAGGGCTGACACCACACCAAACACACAAGGAAACAGTTGCTGCAGACGGGTAGGACTCAGAAAAGTCACTATCTGCATCCCCCGCTCCTCTGCATCTCCCCAGGCACTTGCAGTTTACTGTGGCCAGAGACGGGGCACGGTGATCCCTGGGTCTGACCTGCTGTGGGCTTATCTCCAGAGTTGGCAGGAGACGGTGGGGCTGGCCAGGACACTGCTGGGTGGTTAAAAGGAGACTCGTTCACCTTGAAACCTGTGCCCACCTTCCCTTGCTCCTGGCCAACCCCAGACAGCTGCAGCACTGAGAGCCTTCCACACCAACCTGCCCTCTCGGGCCAGATGCACCCCTTGACCTGGGAGGAGCCTGGAAGGGCGAGTCCTGCAGGGACATTTTCACATGTCCATGGCTGGGCTTGGTTGGAGCTTTCACAGCCAGTCCTCCAAGGCAGCAGATGCACGTCCTTATCGCTGAGCTGCACCCTGTGACACCAACCTCAACGTCTCACCACAGAAATCCAGCCTTCTATTAATAAGGATGACTGGCTTGGCTGCGAACCTAAGGTGCAAGGGGCTGATAGAGGCAACACCAGACACCCACATCCTTGCAAACTGTTGGAGGGGCAGCGTGCTCAGATGCAAACACTGTCTGACTATGGAAATGAGAGCGTGAAGTCACCACGGCCTGAGACATCCCAGACACAATAAGCATTGGCAGTGAAAGAGCCAGTGTAAAAGCAAGTGCTTCATCCTGGCTCATTTGCAGCCTCCATGGGACTGCCCTGTGGAAAGCTGGCTAAGGTCTACGTCAGAGATGACTACCTAAACCTCTGGGTCTGGACAACTCTTCTTGGGAAGCATCTGGCAGGATGTATCACCGCTGTGCTGACTCACAGATGTGTCAAGGCATAAAGTCAAGCGAGGTGGGTAGTTCTGGAGAGTTCCTCCAGAGGCCAGACTGTCTGTATCATCCTGAGGAACTGTGTGGTCTAACCAGCACCTCAGTCAGAGGCAGAGAAGAGAAACCTGGTGACAGTCTGCACATGGTGTGCTGCAGGTGAGAAGGTCAAGTTCATGGAATCACAGAGTCCCAGAAAGGGTTGGAAAGGACCTCAAAGATTGCTTCTTTCCCACCCCCTGCCATGGGCAAGGACACATTGCACTAGATCAGGTTGCTCCAAGTCCTGCCCAAGTTAACAAGGAGAGAAAACACCAGGGTTGTAAATAAGAAGTATGTGGTACAAGAGGTTCCCTACTGCTCGAACTCGCCTGTTTCCAGCACAAAGCAGTTTTGTTTCAAGCATGTAAGCTTCACTGGAACATCATGTTGACTGCATACCTACCAGATCAGGCAAAACTCCCACACAGCTTGAACTCCAGAGCATCAAGAGTTTGGAAAGGCCACGGTGAGCGGGGCTCCCGGCCTGCCCTCATCGTTACAGCTGGCACAGACCACGACAAGCAGCATGGCCAGCGTGCCGTGCCAGTCTCTGCTGCTGGGGGAAGTGACACAGCCCGAGACTTTCTCCTTCCTCCCAGAAGGGTCAGCTGGAAAGCAAGGCCGAGGAAAGCCCCTGACTGTGACTGAAGCATGGGCAGCAGCATGAGGTCCAGAAAGTGACTGGTCAGGCATTGGAACAGGCCGCCCAGGGAAGTGGTGGAATCACCATCCCTGGAAGTGTCCAGGGGTGTGTGGATGTAGCGCAAGGGGATATGGCTTGGTGGTGAACATGGTGGTGCTGGGTTAACTGTGGGACTCGATGATCTTAGAGGCCTCTTCCAGCCTAAATAGCCCTATGATCTTCATGCCTTGGTTTGGAGACGGCCACTTGCCTTACAGATGAGTCCTTTGCCTGCTCGGCAACTCACGTGAGTGGCACACTCACTTTTAATTATCCACCAGCTAAAGATCCAAAAGTGTGAGACAGCTAAAGAAAGCATCACACTGAGGATGTGATTTGCAGTCATGAGGAGCAAGTGGCAGAGCCAAGAGCAGAGCAGAGATCCGTAACTCATACTCAGTGCTGTACCCACCTCCTCAGACCCCAGCAGGGTTCACGCAATTAGGACTGACTGTGCCTAAAGGTCAGCTTTGAAAGGACGTAAGAACAGTCTTTGGCTGCTCTGGCTAGCCTGTACTAGTTTGGAGTTTGCCATCTGCAAGCCAAGGAATGCTAGAGTGCAACATCTTTTCACCACATGTCTTTCCATCCCTTTCCTTGCTTCTGGCACAGCCTTCACAGCCAGGGCTGGGGTGAGCAGTCAGTGTGTGACAGGAGGGGTGTGACCTTCCACACGGCAGCAGAGCAGCCCAGCGAGGCAGAGTCCCTGGTCCCAAAGTGAGGTGCAGGCTCTGTGCTCCCAATATTTGATCTTCACCAGCTACACTGGAAATACTGCATGGCACAGGCCTTTGGAATCTGCTCTCCAAGTGATAGAGGATTATTGGCATTGGTGATGAAGTGCACTAGCCAGGACTGGGAAACGAAAGGAATTATTTTCCCTTGGTATTGCCCTGTGTCATCTTGTTTGATTAAATATTTTTTCCCTTTAAATGCGTGTTTTTCTCCTCCTAATCTTTGGACAACTTTGTGCTGGAACCAGAGGTCTATATGTTATGGCACAGCACATTGCACCGTGTCCAGGTTCCAGATCCTGGGCATTTGCCCACCTGCCACATTGTACCACAACAAACCTAAGGTGCCATCCTGCCACAGAACCATCAGCAGGCCAGAAAGATGCTTGGATGTCCCCAAAGCAAAGCAACACACACACCTCTTCCCTAGGAGACAGTGCTCCAGCAAAGCACTCCAAGCCACAGGTGTAATTGATTTTTATCACGCTCCCTTTTTGAAATCAAAAAGGCACATTTTCCAAGCCGATATTCACATGGGATATATATAAATCCTAATTCTTAAGGAGGGTCAGGAAAACAGATTGGAGGAATCAAAAGGGGGGAATTTATGCGGAATCCACAAACACAGAGAGGCAGCAGAGAAAAGTGTTGTGCATTCAAGTGCTTAAGTCCTGCTCGACTCCATGATGACAAACAAACAAACAAACCCCGTGTCTCTTTTTCTCAGCTCAGTGATTACAGCAAACCCACAGTGCCAGCTTCAGACTGGCAAGGCAACTAGCACTGCTCACAAAAACAAATTCTATGCTTTTTTTCCCCCCTTTTCTTTTTGTTTGTTTTATGTTGGGTGATTTAATTATAAAGATCTTCCACACTCTCACCTGTTTCCTTACCATCAGTCAAGACACTGCTATTGTTTCAGGCTTATGAAACAGCAAAAACTGAGGAATGAAGGGGGAAAATGAGGAAAGCATACTGCAGACACAGAAGAAATGAAGTCTTTTCTTTCCAAGTCACTAATTCAAGTGAGCGTGCAAAAAGGAAACTCAGGAAACCCATGTTGCCACGGTAGGTAATTCTGCTCTGCCTCGGAGCTCCCACCCAGGAAAGGTGTTTCTGATGTTACCTAGGTGTCATCCAAACAAAATAGTTCCAAAACGGATACTTGACACCCCTTTTTTCTCCTCACTCAGCATTTCAGCTGGAAGTAGGAAATAAATGAGAGTCCAATTTCTAACCAAAAAATTAATAAAAAGTTAATTATTAGGAGAGAGATGAACTTCTAGGATGCCTTAATGCCTGGATCCTAACCTGGCTGCCTTACTATTCTGGGCTCATTGGGATATTCAGAATACTGATTTAGAGTTAGGGCATTAGGGAAAAAAAATCTCCTGCTTTAAAAACGGAAAACAGTTATTCAGTTATTTCTTGAACAAATACACTTCAAACAATGCGAAGGAAATGGCACTTCCCATTTATATGAGTTTACCAACAACAATCACGATGAAAAGGACGAAGTCTATTTCAGGTTTGTGAGGGCTGTCTGTTGTAACACAGTGTCCCATGCTGCAGCCAGCGTAGAACTTGCAGGATCTGAGAAATTTAAATTCTCAGAAATCCTCAGCACAAACCACAGTTCATTATAAATGCAGTAGGAGGTTACAGTGTCCCAGAGCATCATCCATAAAATCCCAGAATGGTTTGGGATGGAAGGGAGCTTAAAGCCCATCTCATTCCACCCCTCCTGCCATGGGCAAGGACCCCTTCCACTATCCCAGCTTGCTCCAAGCCCTGTCCGACCTGGCCTTGAACACTTCCAGGGATCCAGGGGCAGCCACAGCTTCTCTGGGGAACCTGTGCCAGGGCCTCCCCACCCTCACAGTCAAAAATTTCTTCCTAATATCCCATCTAAACCTGCCCTCTGTCATTTTAAAGCCATTCCCTTTGTCCTCTCGCTGCATGTCCTCGTAAATATCTCCTCTCCAGCCTTCATGAGGGTGACTCTGCCTCTGAGGAACAAATCACCACTGCATGTGAACCTCCTGTGAGCCCCTGTCCCCACACAGCTCAGCTCCTGCACCACCACAATTCACTCCTCCTCCCATTGGACCCGCAAAGGTGAGTTCTGAGCTTTTTAATGCTACTTCAATCAAAAAAAAAAAAAAAAATACTCCTTCAAAGCAACAGGTTGCTCTCTTTGGGGTAGATTTCAGGAGAGCAGAGCCTGTACCAGAACATACAACAGGCAACGTC
This sequence comes from Oriolus oriolus, assembly GCA_013400235.1. Lineage (NCBI taxonomy): Eukaryota > Metazoa > Chordata > Aves > Passeriformes > Corvidae > Oriolus > Oriolus oriolus. Next base: position 124,865 of record VXBT01012520.1, read on the forward strand.
TGCTCTGTGCTTAACCTATGCAAATCAGGAGCAAATGTAATGATGTTAGCAGCCCATCAGCAGCGTTTGGCAGGGGTAACAACAACCATAGGGAGATAAGATAAGGCTGTAGGCTTTCAAGGTTGGGAAATAAAGTATCAGGATTACCAGAGCGGTTTATAGAGACTGTTCTCCCACCCTCTTCTGAGAAACAAAACTGATCCTTTGCACTTCACCCCGAGGGAGGAAAATAGTCATTGGCTTTACATTGCAAAGATACATACAATAATTGTCTCTCTAAGATCAGGCTTGCCTACCCCGAGTAGCCACATGTGTGTACAGTTGTATTTTTTTCCATTGTGATACAACCTACCCTTACTGCGACCCTCTCTCATTAGGTCATTTCTGAATCGTAGCTCTCTGTGAACTGGGACCGTGTTCTGTCGGCTTGCACAGCTCCTATTTTTTGCCACTATAAACAGAAGAAACAACTTTGCCTGGCGTATTCTCCTCCGAATTATTTTGTAGGTTAAACAAACCTTTAACTGTTTCAGATAAAGCCAAGCAGAAGGTGTTTTTTCCAAACATCCCAAGCGAAGGAGTGCATTTCCTGCTTCCCTAATTCAACCTACGGCATCAGACATCTGTAACTCTGTTTACATTCCAGCCCTTCACAACTTAATACCGCTTGAAGCATCAATAATATAGGGCACATTTTTGACTGCTCTTTAGATATTTTTTTATCTCCATGGGACTTCCTGGTTTGGGATTTTGTAGTTTACAGTTTCTCACTAATAGTAACTAGCTGCAGCATTTGGCCTTAAGAGTTTACATATTATTTAACTAGATATAAGCAGCCTATTTTAATTACAGTAAAGAGCCCTGTAGAGGCCTTGTCTGTATTTTCCCCCTCCAACTATATCAGTTGGCTTAATAAAGATATTACCACTTCCTATAAACCAGGCTGTGATCAAGCTCCTAGATATGCTAGGCTTTTATAACATACTTTTACCACTTTGAAAAACCAAGTCCTATCAGATCTTCAAGCACTCAGATGTCCACGGCTTTAATGAAGGCGGTGTGAGCTTTCTGCAGCTCACACACATTTTAGTTTCTGTGTGTGCACATTCCAGCACTGCTAAGAAAGGCACTCACCCCCACCAAACCGAGAGTGATCCTGTCACTGTAGTACAGCTTAGCATTGAACTGGATGGGCTGCACTCCAAGCTCCCCTTTCCCTGGGGAATGCAAAGTTTAGGCTTCCATCTCCCCTGCCTGCAGGGCCAGCCAGAGGTCTGTTCCCACAAGGGACACCTTTCCATGAGCAGGGACACCTTCCACTAGACCTGGTTGCCCCAAGCTGTGTCCAACGCTGGACACTTCCAGGGATGGGGCAGCCACAGCTTCTCTGGGCACCCTGTGCCAGGGCCTCACCACCCTCACAGGGAAGAATTTCTTCCTAGTCTCTAATCTAAACCTGCTCTCTGTCAGTTTGGAGCCGTTCCCCTTGTCCTGTAACCCCAGACCCTTGTCTCAAGTCCCTCTCCAGCTCTCTTGGAGCCTCTTTAGGCACTGGAAGGTGCTCTAAGGTCTCCCCAGAGCCTTCTCTCCTCCAGGCTGAACAACCCCAACATTCAGCCTAACCCTGCGAAGTAGTACCTGTATCCTTGATGCCTCTCCGTCCTCATCTTCAGGTCCTATCTTCACATTTCTCACATGCTGTCCCAGCACATGCTCTCTGACCTTCATTTAGATAACTGTCCATAATTTATTCCATTCTATTTGAGAGCAAAATTCATGCCCAGGGCTGGCACTATGTGCAGCTAACCCTTATTCACACCAGCCAGCATCTTGTTGCTCTTGGTGTTTCATTGAATCCTGCATGTGAAGCCAAGGTGAGATACAGAGACTTTGGCTGTCTTATTTCACAGGGCTGCTTCCTTCTGCAAGGTGTCAAATTAGTACCTGAACGTCACCTACCAAATCAACCTTGGTATTCACAACTCTTCAAACATTTGCAAGCAGCATTACTACAAAGGAAAGCTGGAGACAGCTTGATTAAGCAACTTGCCCAAGGTCATACAGGAAGTTGTAGAAGAGTCAAAAACAAAAGCCAGATCTTCTCAGCTCCTGTCCAACCCTCTCCAAACTGCTGTGTGGAAGTATTAGCAGAGTCATAGATCTCATCCTATAAATTTCATCATGAATTCACGGGTTAGCAAAGAAAATGCACAGAGCTCCCAGTACTTCTTTCCCAGGAAAAGCGTGCAACCCCAGGGTGGCAGCTGGGGAGTGTTCCCCAAGCTCTGAGTGGCGCTGGCTGCGGCCACAGACCCTCTGCTTACACAGAAAGAGGAAAACAGGGAACAGCAGTGTCCTGCAGGGCCATTTAATGCAAATGGGTTCTGCCATCCTTTTTCCAGCCACTTCCCACCTCTCCAAGAAAGTGAAAAAAGTTCATCCACTGGAAAAGCTGCCGAAGTCACCCAAGAGCGAGCATGAAATCGTTCAGGATAGCAAAAGGAGCATCTAGAGTGTAACAAAGGCGGTATTTATGTCTATACTTCTCCCTGCCTGCGTGGCCCTCAGTGATAGCCACAGGAACAAACAACGGCCTTGGCCCCTTGGCTGCAAATGGTTCGCTGCAGAGGCCCAATTAAATCGTGGAAAGTCTAAACACAGGCACAGGAATCTGCTAATGCGGACAGGCCTGCACAATAGGGTCTCATCCTGGCTCTGCCCTGCTCCTGCCCAGCACCACCTTGCTGGGAGGAGAGCCCCCCATCACCAGCACGGCTCTTCCCACAGAGAGGTCCTGCTCCACCTCGAAGCCCGGTGCAAATATGCACAGTTCCACTCGCACTGGGGAGGATTCTGGCTCTGGGCAGCATCAAGCTCATGCCCAACAAGAGGAGTTGGGTGATCTCAGGCTCGCTACCACCCAACAGGCCACACGTGTGAGCACACACAGGCAAAGGGCAGTTTAAGAGTGATCTCCCTCCCCAAATCTCCATCAGGTTCAGGCCCTGCTGACACAAACACTTCAAACAGCCCAGGCAGCCTCAAGAGCAATGCCAAGAGCAGATAGAGGCTTCGACATTGTCTCGGTACACAGGATGCCGGCCTGACATCATTTAGCAGAGACAATGCTCGCCCTCTTTCTTTGGGAACCACGTAAAAAAACTTGGCCGAATATAAAACGACTTCAAAGACACATTTCTGTGCCAGCCAGGATGCATCAAAGTTGGGAAAGGAACGACCCGATTCACCTGATCCAGGGAGCTGATAGAGGAGCGCGGGGAAGCGGCTTTTATCGATGTACCTTCCCAGCACTTCCTTCCTGCCCCCGATGCTATTTAAACCCCTTGCCTACCTCCAGCCAGACCTGCCCGTCCTCTGCTCTGAGGAGGAGAAAGGAAAAAGCAAAGGGAAGCCCTAAAAAAAGGCGTCCCTACAAATTTCTGTGCAGTTACCGGGCAGTCATATCCTTCTGCTTTCCCCTGAAAAATCAAGTATCACCTTATCATTTCCTCACCAAGATTAACTCCTGCTTCCTGAAGAGTATTTCTGAGGTAGAAAGCAGAGGTGGTGGAAAAAAAAAATAAAAATAAGGAGGGGGGGGGAAGCTGAAAAGCCCAATCTGTCAAGCTGCGTTTTAGAAGAAAGGAAAACTGAAAAGTGAACGTATTTAACATGAGCTATTTCCTGCACTCAGGAGGGAAGAAAGCATGCTACTAACTGTGTGCATGAGGAGATCTGCACTAGTGTTATCTCTGACCTGCAGCTTAGCCCTTGTGTCTCAGCTGCCAAAAAGCTCCTATTCAACGTTATGCTGAGTTCATCAATGCTCCACGTGTCAGGATCCTAACAGGAAAAAGCAGGACAGACAGTCACTCTATTCAACTGCCTGGGGACCCCATGACAACTAAAATCCCCTTGCAGACTGTCCATATCAACCTACGGCAGGTCAGAGCGCGTAACCCCTCCAGAACCGCAAGCCCGGGCCCACACCCTTTCCCCTTGTCAACATTGTCACTTTAAACCAGCCCATCTAGCCTTATCACCAAACCTGGAGTAAGTATGACAATTAAGATGGATTGCAAAGCCTGCATGCGCTTTACAATTAACAATAACTTGGCAGCGTGTCCCACGCAACTGTTGGGTGGTATGGCAAGAACTTTATCCCTGCTTAGTACTGCATTAGCATATTTAGTAGGCTGCAAGACATAATTCCTCAGATATGAACATATTTTTGTCTTTTCAAAAAATCTGCAATTAAGCCGTAACGTGCAGGCAGTGTGCAGCCGGCGGAAAACTTTGGTATTAGGGGGACTGTGCTGAAACAGCCCTTCCTGACCTTATGTCAATTATCTATTTAATAAGGAATACATTCAATTAAAAAAAAAAATGTGTCTTAGCAGTGTCTTTGCTAGGAAGCAACAATATTCCAGAAACTATAGCTGATATTCAGCCTTGCATTCCCTGTGAAGAGCACAGTGCTTGAGAGGGTCTGGGGGCAGGTATTTGAAGGCAGGGGCATTTTGTTGGGGGGCTTGTCTCAATTTTTGGTTTAGAAAAGGCAAACTCTTTCTTTCTGCTTTGGATTTTTAAACTGTAGGGTTAACTAATTGTTTGTGTAAAAGAAATAAACCCCATTTAAGAAGCACCTTCCTCTGCGTGTTGTGCAGCTCTTTCTTTCCTGTCCAAGATTCTCATGTTTATAGGTAAATTAACAGTCTTCTAAGGTAATTAAATGCATTTGAGGAGCAGTTATTTAGCATGGCCTAACTTTATCGATTTCCTCCACGCTGCACAAGGCACTCTCAACCCCACTAAGCTTTTTAAGTCTGTTTACGGTGTACATTTATCTAGAAAATCTGATCAGGTGGGGGGGAGGCAAAGATCTTGCCTCGATAACCCGGACATTGTCCCCCTTGACATCTGTGTTGCTGGTGGACAGGATATCCTGCCAAATGCAAGAAGACAACTGCGTGACCCACCTTGGGCGAGAGGCACCACGGGCTGATGCGAGCACAGCGGGAGCGGGTGCTGCCTCTCCCCGCCCGGAGCCGCATCCTCGGCACACAAAGAGCAGCCAGACAGCCTCTGCAAAAAAAAAAAAAAGCCAGGAGAAAAAACAGTAAATAGATAAATAAATAAATAAATAAATAAATAAACAGGCAGTTTAGGTGAGTAGCACACATTCGATAAGGGAAAGCAGATGAGGGCAACAAATGCAATTCAGCAGACAAAGTCTTTCTTCATAAACCCGGCAGAGGAACGGATTAAACCACCTGGCAATCTTGGCAGGAAAAAAAGAAAATCTCAGGCGGTGACAAAACCAAACAGGTGGAACAGGTATAAAACTTTTGCTTCCCAATAATACCCCTCTCTTCCCTGGAATGCTTGGACAGGTGCAGAAGTTCAAGTTACAGCGTGGAAGTGGCAAATAAATACACAGCATTAGTGTCTGACGTGCTCGGCGAGCAACCGGGGATGTTAATAACTGGCAAGGTACACTAATCTCTGATTGCAACATTTGGTTTACCTTAATCTGGAGGGACAGCTGTATTAAAGAGGGAATTATACTAATCAGTTCAAGGCCCTTGCATATAAAACTTCCCATTAGGCTTAAAGTACAACAGCTTACGCTCATTCTCTAGGAGCCTTACATCTGGTTCTGAATAAGGCTGTCTCTCATTTGCAAGGTACAAACCGAAAACAAGGGAGGGGGGAGCTGACAGTTGCTGGAGGATGGTTGATAGAAGAACAAGCTACTAATTCTTTGAAATTTTTTACAGCTCAAAACTGGCTGTAAGGCATCTTAATACTAAAAAAACAGGCATGTGTTATCAACCCTAGGCCATTTTTTCCTGTTACCGGAGGTGACCAACATAAAATAAAATTGATGATGTCAGTCAAAAACAGCTAAGCACAAAGCTTGGCTTTGTTATCTTAAGTCAGAAGGTATGATAGGCCATGCCATATGGCTGTAATCCTCCTATATCTCCCATCACCTAACAGGCAACCTTCATGTAGCATGACCTTATTTGGCTGGTCTCAGGTTAGGGCTGCCCAAAGGGGATTTTTCTGTTTCTGCTATATCCAAAGGTTTATGTTGATTTTTTTTTTCTCTTTTTTTTTTCCTTTTTTTTTTTTTGAGCCCTGCAAACTATAAATCCGACTGATTACTCTGCACTCTTTTGCTTGACTGAGCCTTTACAATCAGACATCCCCGTTAACAATAAGCTCCTAATGAATCAAACATCTATGGCATTAGTTTCACCTAGCTGCCTCTTTCCCATGCACTGCAGCTCTTTGTCAGACCTGGCTTGATGAGAAAAGCTAGTGACACTTGGTGCACCTATTGATAAACAATTCAGTAATGAGGGGCATAACAAAAATTACCTAAAACAACCTGATTAAAAATGACAGGCAAAGGGTACTACAGAGCTTTGCAGTTAAGGTAACTCCCGTATGTCGGGAGGGATGGAAAAAATAATTAGGTGCAACACAACTTGCTTTAAAATTACAAGTTTGCACTCACATTTTGGCACTTTTCTCTTCCCCCCCCCCCTTTTTTTTTTCTTTTGGGACTAGGAGTTTGATGGGTGTTAAAAGGAAAATGTTCCATCATACTTTATAAGAGATTCATCTTTTTTCGGAAAATTTGCAACTCGATAAGCTTTTTCTCTCTCCTTTTTGAAGCAGCACATTAATGGCAAAATGCATTGCTATTTGCAATCCAAATTTCTATGTATAGCAAATTCCTATATTATAACTCAGCATTTTACTTCCTTTGTTTAAATATTGGTTTTGTTGGTTAAAAGAACATGTGGGCTGTAAACAAAGGATAAATAAGCTGTGAAAATAAAAGCAGGCTCCAAGGAATAAATAAGAACAAAATGGAAAAGACTGCACTGGGCTCCTGCAATGAACACAGGGATCTCTTTGTGAGAGGGGAAAAAAATGTGTTAAAAGGGCACATACTGCAACTCTGAGGCAAACTTTGAAATGGAAGTGTGGAAGCATAAGAGCATTTGATTCCAAATCAGCAATGTGTGGGTTTGCATTTGCGTAGCAGCATGTTGGGAGGGTTTCAATCAGTGCACAGATGCACTTGAAAATCAAATATGGACATGGGGAATGTTTTTGGATATAGCAAATGAGGACTGATGACATGTTTACACTTTGCACATGGATCCAGTACAAAACCATACCCTGCAAAGAAACAATAACCACCATTTGCTGCTTTTCAGGGCTGGAACAAAATGGTGGCAAAGGAAGGGAATACAAGGGAGTGTCTATTCCCACCTGGGAGAGGGCTCCACTGATTCCCTGCCTCTGGGCTCATTTTGCTCATCTCTCACTCGAGAAAGGGACTTTTCAACCAATATTGAAAAAAAATAAAGATACATCGGCTTGAAAAACAACAGTGTGAGAAGAAAAGGGAAGAAAAGGCAAGTTTCAAACATCAGTGATGCCTTTCTATGCTGTCAAAATATTTTCTTTACAGAAGAATTAAAATTATAGTTGGAATGTTGCTGGAATGAAATAGGGAATAATCGTAAGCAAAGGCACTTTCATCATCTCCGATGGAAAATTGCCATTTTGACATTATTTCAGTATCTGGCTCTATGTGTCCTTAAAGGAGAAAATCTTGGCTTATAAATAACGTACCCCAAGCTATGCTGAGTTGTTAATGAGAGTTTATCAAGATGGCAAAACTTTTTCAAGAAGGAAATAGTAGTTGCAGGCGATTGCATCTGACCAGACTCTAAAGTGTCCCTCTGGAAGGCAGCTCCAGCTCACAGTATGAAGTCATCGTTTGTGAATGTTTTCCAAACTGTGACGCATATTTCACATTTTAAAGAAAGAGACGAAAGTTAGCTATCTATGAGAACAGGGACAAACATCTGTTCTACACTTTCTCCCAATCACACATTAAAGAAATGCACATGAACTAATACCCCGAGCTTTAAACTTTTATGAAGAGCTCGTTTCGAACTTTTAAGAGGGTGTCGTTACAGTTCAAATAGTCCTTCAGACATTTGACTTCTGCTGCTGATTATTAATAATAATCATCCCGTTTTCCCTTACACTTTTCAGCATGAATTCAGAATGTCAAAGCCAATTTTCTCATCAGCATCAGGCTTTTTTAAAACGTCTCAAACTTGAGACTTCGGTCCTCTTCTCACACTTGGGGTTTGCCATAGCAAGAGGTTAGAGTATCCAAATCCCACAACTGTGCATGGGGTCAGCATCCGTCCAGCTGAGACCCAACAGCTGGATTTTTACACAAGTACCTGAATCTGAGGTCTCCTGGCCCTTTTTCTGGCACATGTCCAGCCTGAAGCCCGTGGTTTTGTCTTGGTGTCTTTTTAGAACCTGGCTGGCATTGTGAATGGAATGAAAGTGGAATTACCTAAACAAAGTCAAGCAGCAGATTTAATGAGAAATTTGTGCTAGTATTTAGTAAGATAAGATGCTCAAACCGTTGAATTTTAACACCTTCCTCTCTGCATGTTGCTACAGAGAGATTCACAATTACACTTTGCACCACACTGTCCTATCTGATGCCCTGAAATGATACCAAAGAGCTTCAGCGTGAAGCCATTCCACCTTGTCCTGTCACTCCATGACCTAATCCAAAGTCCCTCTCCAGCTCTGTTCTAGCCGTTTAGGTTTTGGAAGGTACCTGTGACCAATCAGTGATCACAGGTACAATATATCTATCCCATTTCTTCAGCCCTGTTCTTCAAACTTCTGTTTCCTGGACGTATTCTCCTTTCCCTAAAGGATTTAACAAAAAGGCGAAACAAACTCCAGCAAGTGACGCTTCCTTACATTACAAGCTCAGTGAGAGGTGCATCTAGTCAGGGCTCCCTCCAGATTTAGCTCCAGCCCCCCTGCCACGTTATTTCGTCCGGTGTTTGTACATCTAACAGCAAAAGGATGAACATGTTAAATGTCCGGGTATGTGTGTGACAGAATAAAAGTTATAGGAGATTATTCTTATAAAATACCACCAGCCTTATAAAACTATGCAAACCCTGTTTAGGAAAGTCATTTCTGGGTTGTTTCCATGATTTTCCTTTCTAGTACAGAGTAAGGCATTTCCATTTGTTTCTCAGATAAGAATGCAAAGTGTCATTTCCTGTGGATAGCCAACAATAAATCCAGTTGTGCTTTGGGACCCCTTTCGTGTACCATCCTTCTTACTTGGGAAAGGAACAGACAGTCCAGTTGTTATAAATTTATCACGATTTCCAGCTGATAGAAGTCAGTGTAGTGCCATGGATGTCACCCAAGGGAGACACTGAGTGGGAGGTAACACGGGTTACCCTTCCAGTCATTCACAGAGCCAGAGCTGACACCATGGAGCGAGGGTTGAGCTGGTGGGTACCAACTTCCATCATCACAGGACAAAATAACACATAGAATAATTCTGTCACCTTCTCTCGTGCAGCTTTTGAACATGAGCCTGCTTGATATTAGAGCCAACTTAGTTAACTCCCTGTAAGGGCACTCTTATATAAGAAAGCAAAAACTCATCAAATTCATAATTCAGCTTCAGCTGGTTCTGGTGCTCAGTGGGCAGACATGAGCTCAGCTGTTTGCCTCAACAGAACAAACTTCATTTCCATTGACAGTAAATTTGGCCTTTACTTCACATTTTGGGAGAGAATCTTGAAAAACAACTTGCACCAGGATGATCTTTTTACTCTTTTTTTCCCCCTGTTTCTGAAAGCTTCATTGGAACAGACTCTTATCTGACTGCGCAGTAAGGCCAAGGCTGAAATTAAAAACAAAAAAAGGAGACAAGAGATCAAAAAACTGAATTCTCAGTTTTGGTTTTAAAATTATTTGTTGTACAGTGAAACCTGAAACATACCACCAATATTAGGGCAAGGTTTTTCAAGGCTGTAGGTGGGCCAGAAAGCAAACCTGCTTAATACTGAAATTCCCTTAGGATGAGATACCCAGAGCAGTGAGGTTGGGCCCCTAGAGGCATCTCACTATCAGAAACGCAGTCGAAGGGTACTCCTACCTTCTCTGATATTTATCAGATAAAAATAAAATTTCTGGAGCTTCAGCTGCCCCATAGTTAATGGCAAAGTTATATTTATTTTTTAGCACTTGAAGATCTGGCCTGATTAAATAAAACAGCCAATTAGGAAAGACTACAAATTTATGTAAGCCATATAATCAGTATGTTCTCCCTATCACCACAGAGACCAGATGATTTTTCCCATCACAGGTCTCTAGTTCAACACTTGCTCAAAATTTCGAATTTGAGAAGTGCCACGATTTTGAAAGATTTTCCTGAAAGCCAGGCATTGAGAATTTAGGTACCTTTCCTCGGGGCAACATCTTATTTAGATCAGGAGATCATTTTCCTTCCCTGCTCTTGAAAAACATTTTGCTATTCACTCGGTGTGTCCTATTAGCAGAAAATAGAGAAAGTTCTGATGCATCATAGCATGCATCTGAAATTCTAATTAACAAGAAGTCATCTGTAGTTGTCCAACATCATATTATTAATTCACAAAGCAATAAAGGGATATATTTCAGACTGAATGAGAAAATAGGTACTGAATGGGGTCAGAGTATTTCACTACACATAATTTGTCGTGATCTTTAACTATTTCGAACCTGCAGAAGTCAAGTTGTACAATGCCTTACTGGGAATAGGATTTCTCACCTATATAAAGCAGTTACACCACTATGATTTACTCTCGTGAACTTAAAACCTAAATTAGTTCTAAATCTGTATAACCCAGGGTTGCATAAGGAAGTATATTTTTACTGTGACTATGTAGACTTTTGCCCTTTATGCATTTCTGAGCAAGAAAGGTTCTTCTAGGGCCACTATAATATACAATATATATAATGTATAGTATGTTTTTTGGCATTATGATCAATACCCAAATTAATTAGTTTAAAAATTATATTCAGTAACAGGAATGGTAGTTTTGACAATTAAAAAAGCACGTCTCAGTTAAATTCTAACCAAGTTTAAAATCCTGAAGTCTTAAGAAGGCTTCTTTTTATCCTATATGCCAAAAATGCAGGTTTTTCAAAATTCACAGCTACTGAGTAAAACTTTCTTCTTCCTGCTTGTTTCAAAAATTTAACTTCGTGGTGAAATATGGGGAAAACTAGAATGATTCATTCATTCATCCATTGCTTTTCCAGCAAGAGGTTGCTCAGTTACTACAATTTTATACAATTAGTGCTCTGAGAGTGCTTTAAATGCAAATCTGTAAGAGGAAAGTAAAAACAAATCAAAGTTAATCTTGACTGGCTGGGACAAAATCCTTAAATCAATATGGTGATGGCTCATCCATGGTCATTTAGCCATTACCTGGGAGATGAGGACCTCCTGCTACAGCAGATATTTTATTTATTTTTAATACAGATTTACCACTGCCTCAGTTCTGCAGACACATATGAAGCCAAAGTCATTCCAGACTTGCCCTGTCACACTCTTTACTCCTCATATTTTATTTATCCCTGTTTGCTCTTTACATTGGTTACAGAGACAAACACATACAAATATTGTGATGTTCAGCAAGTTTAGTGCAACAAGCGAGGGCAAAAGCCACCATCTCCCATTTACAGCATCCTGGAGAAAGTGACAGCACTATAATTCTCCTCAAGAAGAAAACCCATGTAATACAAGATTTTCTTTAATTCAAACCTTACCTTGAAGAGTAACTCTGCCAAGTTTAGAAATATTTTGAAGTGTTTCTTCACCCCATGCAGAAGTCAGGTTAAAACATGCTCCCAGTACAAGTTTAGAGGTAGAAACCTCATTGTTAGGTGTTCAACATAAAAAAAAGCTTAAGGACATATGGGCTATGACTGAGGAAAGGATAGTTTGGGGACCCTATGGGCATGCAGGGCCTGATATTTAAATTCTACTGGCACAAACAGAAGTGCCAAATCGGTTCAAATCAGTGGTGTTTGACCAGGCATCAGAAGCAGAGTTGTGATCTACATGTGTGACTTTTACTGGAAACCACAAAACTTCCCCAGAAAAGTAACCCCTGCGGGGTTTAGGCAATGCACATCTGAGCAGCAAAGGCTACTTGGTCGTAATTGTGACAAAGCAAAGTGTTTCATTCTGGTTCCTGAACTGGAACAGATGACTATTTCTTCTTTTAAGGAGATGAGAGTAAAAAGGGAGCCAATCCAATCTCTGGAAGAAAAGCCTACGATGCAACCTCGAAATAAATACACTTATTTGCATATACAAACACTATATGTACCCACTAATATCCCTTCCTTAAACCGTGAGGAATATCACATATGCTACAGCTCACACCAACCAGAATAATGAGGGAGGTGTTGGGTTTCGATATTTTTATAAGTTCATATAACTCTACAGTCGAAGCAACTCTAGGTTCATCAGAGCTATCACATAAGAAAAAGGGACTTGTCACAAACAAGTTTGTTTAATCATCAGCTGCCTTAACTTTAGTCCTTTCTCTCTGACCTGTATGTCTCCAGTCTGTGTTACAGTCTGTATTGCAGCCTAATCACACAGAAAGGCAAACTCTGAACAGCTACTGTCACCTCCCTCTCTCTTTTCCTTTCCCAGCAGGTTAAACGTGGAAAACGCTAAAAATCTCCTGGGAGTGCGTCTAAAAATGAAGTGTAAATAGGTACGGAAAAAAAACCTATGAGAAAAAGTGTTATGGAAGGTGCCTGAATGGCAAAGTGCAAAGGGTGACAAGAAGAAAATTGTGATGGCACACAAAAGGCGAGGGAACAAGAAAGATGCGATACAATAGATAGCTGGTGAGAGCCTATCCACTGCCTGGTCGCTCCTGTTCCTCCCCCTCAATACCTTCATTTTTTTTGTTATGATAAAGGACATTCATGATCAGTAACAATGTTATAATGATAGTAAATGCGGGATTTAAGGTATATAAAAACCTTCAGCCAACATTAGAAAGCCACCAAGGGGGAGTTACCTTGCACGAGGTTCTATTTAGTGATGGCTCCACTCTTTCACTGCCTGACTGCAAATCAGCATTTTTAGTGGACAATAGGCTCAGCAGTGGCCTTATGATTGCCTCTTTTCAAATGGAAATGGCTATCCTAACTCCTCTGCCAGGTTTTTCTTACTATAGCACAAATTGCAGTTTACAAGGCTCTAAGGGGAAAAAAAAAATCTTAGCTGAATATCTTTTTTTTATTCGACAAACTGACATGTAAATTACCCTTTAAGTGCTCCACTCTAGGGCTCTGATCATCTCCTAATTGTCACAGTCAATTGTAGCCAACAGTCTCTTCAATCCCAAGCGCTTTGACAACAAGCATAAGGATCAAAGCAGAATCAGCTCCCTTCAATATCCTTCTGTTTAGGATGCTACAAAAAGCCTGAAAAAGAAAGGTGTAAGGGCATTAGTGGAGAAGGAACTGAGAGGAGAAAGTACTACAGCAGTCATTTTCTTCTTCACTAATGTTATCTATCCCTATATACTCTGTTATCCCATGTTCAGCACGAATACATAAACATCCCAGAGAACAAATAGGGTTTAAAACCACTCGGATATATTACTACTTAAAAATAAATGCATAATGCATTTCTACTGCTTCCTGCATGCCTCCCTCCAACTTTCCCTTCGACTCTGGGAATGAATGCAACACCAATTATTTTTTAAGCAATTTTTTTTTTTTTCCCAATGCAGTCCTACAGTCTTTTCCAGGATGAGCTGGGCTGCAAACCAGCCTACCCCGATGGAAACCCATCCCAAGTTGCATTCATGGGGCCGGTGTGACTGAGACATGAAGCAGGTTGTTTGTGCAGCTCTGCTTTTGCTTCCTGAAGTGCCTATAACCCAAGGTCAGGCAGAGGCTGGAGGAAAACCCTCTCATTCAGTTGGAGTCCAACTCTGAGAACAGCCAGTTTCAGTCACATCCAAAACGACTGGGAAGAAATACAAGAATAAATTCAGCAGTTCTCAAAGCCTGCCCAGGGGGAAAAAAAAATTATTTCCTATAATTCTGAAGGGAGATTCACCTTTCATTGTATTCCAGACCACTTTAAATCAGCGCCATGCCACATCGCTGAAATTTTTGTGCTGGCTGGCTGTGTTTGACGATACGAGCTTGCTCGCTCCGCAATACGCTTTCATGCCCTCAGTGCCTCGCAGACGCCTTGCTGGAGCCGTGTTTCCAGGGAATGGGAGTAAGGTGGAGCTATTCTGAGTCACATTTTTTACTTCAAAACTTGTGCGTCTTCACAAACGTAGCAGTGACTCCCACAGAGGCTCGCAAGCAGCTCCTGCCACACGGGCTGCAGGGGAGGCATCGCGCAGCTCCTGCAGGAGATGTGCTGCTGGAGTGGGTGAAAGCCTGCAGGAGACCAGGGAGGCAAGATGGGGATGTGCCAGAAGCATCTCCAAACCCATAACCAGGCTCTGCAGGGCTGGGCAGCAGGAGCCTTCAGGCCTCTCCAACAGTCTGGCGACCACAGAGAAAGCAAGCGAGAGACTTCATCCATTTTCCTGGAGCTGTGTCTCTCCTACTCCTGAAAAAGATACAGGTCAAATCCCCCAAGTAAACCAAAATGGGAATTCAGAGGTGAAAATCTCTTTACTCCTTCATAAGAAATGAACTCGCTCCTTACAGCTGTTTTTAAGGCACTTAACATTTCTGGAAGATGATGCACTTCACCCATTGTCTCACATGACACTGAAGGAATGGTTGGATGAAGCAGCTGGATGACCTTCACAACCTGCTGCCCCCATCCTCCTTTCCACAACCAGATTCTGTGTAGGAGAGGAGCTGAGTCAGATTTACAAACCAGCAGAGAGCCAGACACTTGTTTAACATGGCATCAAAACAAGGGTTTAAGGTAGACCTTTCCTGAGCCATCACCTACATCACTCTCCCCAAAGAAGACCAAAAGGTTTAAGATGCAAATAATAACCCTATTTTTACATAGAGAAAACCCTGAGCTTGTAGGGAAGATACAGCACAGATACAACAAGGCTTCCTACAGAGCTGCCTCTTCACCCAAATGTGGGTAATACGAAGGTACAAAGACTGGTGAGAGAGTGTTTTTGATAATGAATAGGAACAAGAAGTCAAAATTTCTCATGGGAAAGATATTCCAAAAAAAATGATGATTGGGAAACATCAAAAGCACTCATTTGAGTGATGTCGAAATAATATAGAAGGTTAATCTAATATATAATTTAAAATAAATACAAACCCAAAATTACAAAATTGAATTGAAACATTTGTCTTGTCAAGCTGTTTTGTTTCCATAATATCAAAGGGAAATATTTTAACTCTTTCTGATCAAAACTTTCACCAAAAAAAGGGAAGAAAAATTTCCAGCTTAGTGAAGCCCACTTTGCCCAAGGGCAAATTTGAAAATATTTTTCAGCCTTATGTAAAGAGCAATACCTTCTCCAGCTGAATTCTGACATGACTGCAGTTAAAACATGTACAATATTTTCCTAGATATTCCAATATAAAAGGTAAATTCCATTACTTTTTAGGAAGATTATTCCAAGACACTAGGACACCTTCCAAATTAAACCTTCCCAACATTACCAAATTTGTGGCTGTTCAGCTCACCAAAATTAACTTGAAATATAAAGATATTTTCACCTCCTCGTTTACACAAAAGAAGCACTACATGTCAAGAAAAAGCTGCAAGGTCACCTGAATTGTAATTAATATCATCATTATTATTATTGTTGTTGCTGTTATATTTTTTTTTTTTAATTTATATAACAGAAGCATTTCCAAATAATAGCACAGCTAACACAGCCTGGACTACTTTCTCACCTTTCTTGAAAATGCATCCAAACAGTTATTCCATAAAACTCTTGGTTCCAAGCTCAGTCAGTGGAGTTGCTGCTGACAGACTCCAGAGAGCTGAGTAGCACAGTAATCCTGGACTTTTCCTTGTTTCCAGCTGGTAAATCCCAATAAAGAAGGTTAAAACAATGTTCTTTTCCTATCAGAATATTTTTGTGGAGATAATTTCTATGGTGCTTGCTAAGGACAGATTTCATTACCAGAAAGTCGTAGAGGGTCCCTATGACAATGAATAGAAGGAGATAAGCTGAGTGAGGGGGTTTTCCCTTAAAATAAGGGACGTTTTTATGGAAGAACTTGGAAAAGCTCTGCCCTATCACAAAACAGATTCTTTTCTTCAACAGGTGGAGCAGCAGTGGAGATGTTTGATGCACTAAGACATTTTCTGCACATGATCATTTCGTTGTACTCCAGAGCTGCACTTTATTACAGGCGGTTAACAACTGTCTTGCACGGCTGCAGTGAGGGGAAAAAGCACCACAGTGTTGTTTGTGCACTGGAGCAGCCCGCAGGAAAGCGGCTCCTCCAGCCGCCTCCCACAGCTCATGGGTCTGCTGGGGACAACAGGGGTTCCTCTGGGTGTGGTGCCCCAAAAAGGGAGCACTGAATGCTGATCAGAGCTTGGGCTCTGAGAGGATTCTGGTGCCCTTTCCTACAGGCTCCAACGTAACCCCCCAGCCTGGTTGTAAAGGAGGGGAATAATGGTGTCCATTGTGCTGCTGACATTTCTCTCGGAGGGGGTGGCTCTTCACTAAGCAGTTGTGTTTCCTTATTTAGTTCTCGGCCACAAGCATGGATTTTTGCAGCCCTTTTCTTTCATATGTGCTTCTGAAAAGTAAAAGGATGAAAAGTTACATTTTGGAAGCCTTGGAGACAGTCAAAGCACGTGCACTGATGTGATGTGAAAGTCCATGGCCACAGAACCACTTCAGGACTATTGCAAGGCTCCTGACACAGCTCTTAAATTACTGATGATTAACTGATGTGCCCTGGTCATTAAATCCTTATTCAGCTCAGTGTTTTAGGCAATAAACTGTTTCCCTCTGGGATGCCTTGCAGGTATCCGTGCTGAGCTTGCTAAGAATGTGCATTAAGTGCACTCTGCAATGGCCAGGGCCAGGTGAAGAGCCTTCAGATAGACCTCAGGAAGCCACGGGCTTACACCTCAGCTGGGACTGGTTTTAAGCAGCTCACATGCCCATTTTTAAGTGATTATTCTTGCTGGTATTCAGGGTGGGTTGGTGACAACAGCTTCTCGTGTGCAAAGGCTGAGGTTCAAGCCAGCAACAACAGGACTTGTACTAAAGGAGTCAAATCGTACACAATTCCTTGTTCTTGGGGAGAAGAGGCATTTTTTGGATGTCTTCGTAGCTCATCAGCACAGTTTCTACTGCAGTTAGCTCAAGTACACAGCTCCCACTCCAGCCACATCCTCCTTAGCCCAGGAAAACATTCCAAAGCTATTTTACATAGAAGAGGCCATAGAAGCTCTTTTAACAGTGGGATCCAAGTCTATTAAAAGCTAATGAGATGTGCTGTCCAGCGAGCTCACCAAAGTCATGAAAAACTGGTGTCAGCGCCAGGGCCGCACCACAGCAGCTCCCAGGGCCTAATCTGTGCTCAGGCAGTTTGCTATCACGGAGACCTTCCTGCTTTTAACTCCTGAGAGGTCACCTCCAGGCGGCCAAACACACACCGAGGACGTCCCGCTCCCTCCCAGGCTCCTGCGTGACAAAATCCAGAACAAGGGCATCATTCACAGGCGCTGCCATTGGAACCGGGCTGTAAAGAGAGCTGCTTCAAATAACAACCTCAGAGTTGCAGAAATCATGTCTAACCACATGTCTGTTAAGAAGAATATTATGGAGCATTTATCAGCCCAGACAGGAGCTTGCCCCACAAAACTGGTTTCAATACAGGAGTTTAAGTATATGGCAACTGAGAGAGGGAATATAGACATTATTTTACACAGGGAGAATTTCCCTCTGTCACTAAGCTGTAATTTTAATTGACATTAAGCAAGCAGAACCACAAGAATAGAGCAAGTGCCCGTTTCTCACAGTGCATCTATCTCGTGTAGAGCTGCTCAGGGCTCATATACCACCAGTTTAGAAACATGTGTAATTGCTTACGGTCAGCGCCGAACCACTGCCAGATCACACATTAAACAGATAACCACTATTATTATAAGAGCAACTTCCTTGACCTCATATTTTGGTCTGGCTCTGAATTCCTGTACTTTACCAGTTTGGTTTGTTGCATTTTGCCAGCCTTCTGCCTCTACATGTCATTTTCTACTCCTGTAAGTGACCGGTGCAGTGGAGAGCTCACTCTAAAAATGCATATTTGAGCACATGAACAGAATAAATTCAAGAAATATGATCACAGTTGCTCCTGTAATGTTTTTATAAACACAGAGTCTCTGCTTTTTTATTATAGTTAAGGTACAGTGTGTTATTTGGCAGAGGAATCTGACTTGAAAATGTAAAAGGTTCAGGCAACCACACATTTGGAAGTAGAAATCTTTCCTTAAAACAAGGCTCTGGTGTTTAAACATAGCAAAATTTCTGGAAACTTCAGTTTCTCAAAGTCTGCCAAAGCTCCAGTCACATGTAACATATTCTTGGGGCTTACATATAATGCTTCAAGTAATAAACAACATCTTGTTTAGAGCAGGATGGAAAAAAAAAGGGGAAAACATTCATTAGGAGTCAAAGCTCTGCACCAGTACTGAAAACAAAACAAGTTTCTTGCACTGAAACCTCAGAATAACTTTTATAATGGATTAAAAAAAGATTCAAGTACTCTTCACACCTCTAAATATTGCAGTTAAAATTGTAGGTTAAGTTTTTACAGCAATTAAATAAAATATTCTATAAAAGAAATAAAATACACTCACTGAAGCGCACTCAGGTTTTCAGCAACAGGAAGAAAAGTTCTGATCATCCTAATTGGGTAACAGGATGAGTTACACAGTGTACATAACTATAGGTCATCAGTAGCCCTTCAGTGCTCCCTGTACAATTCATTTATCGTGCATTTTTTATTCAGGAGCAAGGCTGGATTTAAAAAAAAAAAGAAGTCGCTTCCATACGAAGGCTCATCGCACAGAATATTCACAGCTTAAATATATGCACAGTCATCTCTACTAGTCAGACACCATTTCAGTCCTCTCATCAGAATGCACATTAACAGAATGAATTTGAGATACAGAAATAGCACACCGCAGCCAGGCCTGAAGTATGGGCCCTAATACCTACCTCACTGGGATCTAGTCAGGTTTAATTAATTAATGCTTATGAAGCACTATGAGCTCCTCAGATCATCACTTCAATTCATTATCACCCCCATTTGTTTTGTGTCCCACTTCCCCCCTTAATTCAACAGTGAATTTCTTTTGGAAAGTGTTGCATTTATAGAGTAATGAACAGATGAAAGCGGTTGGAGTGATTTCACAGGAGTATGAAAGGGAGCAGGAATCCTTCCCCTTCCTTCCTGCTTGAGTCGTTTAGCATCAGGTCTGAGAGGAGCATGAAGCTTCATTACGTGACTCTTCTAGAAGTCACCCCCGACCAAAACTGTGTCAAAATGCACCAGAAAATGATGAATGTAAGGGTTTAACATTAAAACAATTGGTTTTAGTCTGGGAAACTTCTCTGTTTGCGTTTATGGTAATTAAAGATGGGCATGAGCCACAATGCTCCAAGGGGTGTGGATGCAGGCACTTGGTTCTTCCCTCATCTCTAATAATTATTAGATACATTGGATGGAAATAGTTGGAAAGAAAATCAATAAGAGAATGAATCAAGAAAATTAATGGCAATTTCAAATACTTACAAGTATAGGATTTCACTCAAGGCCAAGACAAGATAAAATTAGTAGTCTGTATTAAAACAAAACTAAATACAGTTTGATCAAACTTCCATTCAGTGGAATCTTCTTTAAGGGCTTCAGATTTTGGCATTAAATAATTTGGGCTACAGAACTTAACAGGAAAGAAAAGAAAGATTATCTGGTGAAACACCAAGGTTGCTATAGACTTTCCAAAGAGAAACCAGATTAAGACAAAAAAATTACTGGTGGAAGAAAAGCTGATAAAGAAGACTAGAATTTGATAATGGAGGAATTTAATTATTCAGGTATTGATTGCTATGATAACTATGTGGAAGCTAACAAAGTTTGTTTGTAGCAGCAATGCTATTAGTCCAGAAACTGAGCCCTGTGCTCGGAGCTGGGCATGTGCGCTGTTATAAAATTAATTTCAATTATAAAATTTAACTTTAATCACATTTCATGTCAATATAAGTTGAAAAGTTAATGATAGAGAGTTCAAACTTCACTATGATAAGGATCCTCATAGATTTAAAGGATAAATCAATGGGAAACATTCTTATCAAGAAAAGCTTGGGAGACTCACAAAGTGAATAGACTTGGGTCAAAAAAACAAAGTCCACATATGCTCTTATTATTCATTTAAAGAGAAAATCTTACTAAAAATGAAAGAATTTATACATCCAATGGTGAGGGAAAATATGACAATATACAACAATGGCAATCTGAGTGTATTGAACCAGGGAAAAGCAAATATGCTTTAGTGGGGCGTGTTTTGTGGTTATTCCGATTAAAAAAATTCTTCCTACTGGACTTCAAAGTTGGGACCTCATCTTTCAGGACTCACGAAAACAGTTTCTCATTTAGATATTTTTGTTTCTGACATAACAAACCAAGAGCTCTGCTGTTTATAAACGGAATGGGCCTTGTGCAGAAGAGGGGTCTGCAGCTCCACATGTTGTGTGTTTAAACACTGTGATTTAAGCAGGATTTAACACCTGTGAGCAGGTGCTTAAACTCCAGTTCTCCCCCAGGATGGAGGAGCTCTCCCCCAGCAAGAGGAGTGGGCAGAAACCACCAAAGCCTGCTGAAGGTGAGATCTTCGTGGTTTAGGTTTCTTTCAGAGCAATGTTGGAGCTGACTGGGTTTTCCAGGGACTGGACGTGCGCTCCCACCACCAGCTCAGGTGAAAACGAGCCCTAGTGGCTGATCCTGAGCGTTTTACAGCACAGCAGCCTTGTCCTGTGCCACTCTGAAGAGGAGTTGTCTGTGCCTGGTGGGGCGGAGGTCAAGGACCACCACAGGATTTGGCGTGTTCGGGCTGCTGAGCGATGCATGCAGAGCCTGTGCTGTCCCAAAACCCTTCCTGACTCAACTGAACGTTGTTTTGCCTGGCTCCTCCCTTGGATTGAACAGAAAGCTCCACTCAGATTCACTTGCCATCTCGTGTTTTTGCCACAGGTGAGTTTAAGGTCCCAGGCAGGTCAAAAGCTTTCCTATCAGACTTGCTTTCTCATTGATTAAAAAAAAAAAAAAAAGATTAATTCCTTCATGAAAAAAATAATCATCTTTCAGAGCAAAACCCAATTTTCATTAAAAAAAGAAGAAAAAAACTTGGAAAAAAATTAAGGTTTTCATTTTCAAAGAAAAATGTTTCTGTTTGGAACCATAACCACAATGGTTTTTCCTCACCATGATTTATAAGCCAGAATATAATTCAGACAAAATATCAGCAAACTTCAGCAGAGAGGGTATGGCACCCAAGCTACAGCACCTTTTAAACAGGTCCAGTTAGAAATAGATTATACAAATTCCATTTGTTTTAGTCTTAAATTTTTAATTTGGTTTCAGCTCAAAGGGAGGGGCTATTTCCTGTGTAAAATGTTAGCTTTCTGATATTAAAATCAATCTAAGCATGAATCTAATATTAATCAACCACTTACTGTATTTACCAGAAACTGACAGGTTCATCACTGTAATAGAAAGATCTGCAGATGGGAACAGAAAACTGGGAAGGAGACTAATCATCCTAAAATAGTCAAACAATGAAAAAATAAAGCAGAAGAAACTGCTGATCCAAAACAAAATATTACATACTGCACAAAATTCAGAATTAAGAACAAACAATTCAGCATTAGGAATTATTTTTGCAGCAGCAAATAAAAATATACTTTTTGAGCCAAAGAAATCCATAAGAAATGTGGGTAGAGACCTGTAATAAATCAGAAATGTTAAGAAGCATCCCAACAGTCATTTTGATCTCTTGGCACTGAAGTAAAGTAAGCACAGTGCATAAGGGTTAACTCCTCAGCTCACATAAATCAAGTTAACACCATTTAAGTTAGCAAAATGTATTCAAAGTCAAATTCATTTACTCCAGCCAAAGATCTGTCCCTAACTCTATCCTCTGCATTTTATACTGCATTAACAATTTTAACATATTCAGCTTTAAAGCCCAATACACTTCAATATAATCTCCATTACATACACACACTTTTATGTACACATGCATATGCAGAGGAATATATACATATAAAATTATTTTAACTTATAATATAAACAAATTAACATAACACAATTCGTAGCTATGAAAAACAGAATAAGAACGGTTTTGCCGGATTTAGTGAGGAAACACACTGAAAATCCTAATTTGAGTAGAGTCAACCAACCTGGATTTACGAGCAGGAAACCTTGCTCAAATAATTTGCTGGAATTTTTCAAAGCTACCCCTGCCAAGGTAGACAAGAAAAAATACTGTGAATGGTATACAATATGCCTAGACTTTCAAAAGAGAGTTTGATAAGATCCTACACTGGAGATTACCAGCAAGGTACAGAGCCACTGCACAAATGATAACAAACTTTAATGAACTGATAAGAGTCTGCAAACAGCATTCACCGAGTGACTTAGAGACTGGCAGTCAATACAGGGTAGCGCCTCGGTCAGGTTAGGAGCTTGTCTGGTCCCTAATCTATGCAAAAGAATTAGATCAGAATATCAAAGGTAACGTATCAATTCGTGCCGGGGACATAAAAGCGACGGGGGCTGTGGCAGCAAATTGTCTCAGCCGGGCTGCAAATGCGAGATCCAGATCAGCAGCAAATGCAGCATCAGCAGCGCCGGGATCGCGCCGCTGTGCCGGAGCCCGGGGCTCAGAGGGCAAAGCCAACAGGGCTCTCCCGTGCAGGGCCAGATGTGCGAACGAGCTCCACGTGGGCACAGCGGTGCGAAGGGATCGGTGCAGGGCGTTGTGGAAGGGGCACGGGGAGAGCCAGGTGCTGCCTGGAGAGAAGGGGTGAGCTCAGGGAGCAACTGGAATTACAGCAAAAGGGAAGGAATAGATAAGAGGATGCTTTGAGGCTTTTAATCCTTAGGAGATGGG